>SCLF01656548.1:0-14326 GCA_004367975.1 Mesochordaeus erythrocephalus | reverse complement strand
AACTACTTACCAAATCTATCAAATACCCTTAAAATTTGATATATTATATGGTTTGACTCCACGATCAAAGTGTTACATTAGAAAAGTGCGTACATTTGTTTCTGCTCAATTTATGAGAACTTTCAATTCATTTGTCGCCAAACTAAACATTAACGTGCCAGAATAAACGTTAACGTGCCAACTAAACGTTAACGTGCCACTTTTAGGTGAGAAAGAGTGGTGTATATATGTGTGATCAACGATTCCACCCTATCATACAAATGATGATAAATGCCGTGTTACAATTAGTAATACAACTTACGTCTTCTGCGTTTTCTTGAGCAATACTGCATTCTGTTTCCATTGTAGCCGTCGAAACGATGGGCTCTACATCTTCTATTATTTCAACTTTTGTTCCACACTCGTCTTTAACTTCCGGTGCCGATTTTATATTGACCGGTGTGTCTTCATCCACTGAGGCGATAGAATTACTACGTTGAAGTGACTCGTCTAAAATATTCTCTGCATCTCCAGAGCACTGGATATGCATTAGCTTTCCTTTCTTTTCGTCGAAAAGGCAATCACGATAATGCCATTCCTAAAATATAATTTAGTTGTGTTTGTGCAATACATGCTGCCCCACAACAAGAAATCTATCCAATAAGCGAAACTGGAATATACATTGGTTCTATCATTAAAAAGTCAGAAAGGCCTAAAGAGTAAATCTCACATTTAATATCATTTTTTTGACTAATTTGAAAGGTAGTCAAAATGCTGTTGAAATCTAACCCGAGCAAAAATACTATGCGACTCCCAACTCAAAATCGTCATTTTAGGTAGCTAGCACTTCTGGCCTAAAAATTGTCGTAAAAGATACCGCGTGGAATTTGGGAGGGGAGTCCTTGGCGGTGGTTATACTCCTGGGGCATGGCAGCTCACCGAACTAAATTGTATTAGTATCCAATTAAAAATATGGACCTCGAAATTTACATTGTTCAAAAATAGAGAACTTTGACCTTCCTGAATTTTTAGTGAACGTACTTTTGGATCTTGGCGTGTGTTCTAAATCATAACAAAATAGAAAAATGAAACATTTGTGATTTTTGTCACTTGTTGGAAATTTGTACTTTAGAAATTCCATTTTTGGGCTATAACTAGGTCACGTGTTAAGAATTCGGGGTCGCTCCTTGGGGAAGAATTGAAGCTGGAGTCATGACCCGTCGAATAAGTCCAATCAGCTCGCTATAGCTACATAACGGGTTAGGAATTCGGGGCCAATCCTATAAGAAGAAATGTAGCTGACATCCGTGCGCGTCGAATGAGTCCAATTTCGGGGAAAATCGGACGTTTTTAAATATTGTGAAATTGTATGGCAATTAGAATAGAAAAATGTTATTTCGGACCTGAGAGATATATACGTATTGTATGACTGTGACCTAGTTGTAGCCCAAAAATGGAATTTCTAAAGTACAAATTTTCAACAAGTGACAAAAATCACGAATTTTTCACTTTTAATTTTTGTTATGATTTAGAAAACGTGCCAAGACCTTAAAGTATGTTCACTAAAAAATCGACGCGAAACAACTGCGTAAAAACTAAAGTTCAGTACGGTCAAAATCAATTTTGAACAAGGTAATTTTCGAGGTTCATACCTTTAACATAATTAATCGGAGTATGTTTTCGCTGCTTTTATTGGATACCCTGGGGTCTACTTAATCTAGTACAATTTAGTTCGGTGACCTACCATGTCTCCAGAATTTCCATATTCTGAGAACCGATTGATACCACGGGGGGAGGCACTTTTTAACGGGGGTGCATCATAAGACCTAGCGTTACCTCGTCATCTTGATCGAAAAATGATTCAAAGGATTCGTGACAGACGGCACACTTGTTTTCGCCGGCCTTAATCGGAACAGTTGATTCTTTAGCTTCTTTTCTATCATTGTGTTCCCCATGTGACTCATTTGTTTGCCTACTAGGGTCAAAGAAATTTTTGTCACGTTGCTCGGCATCCTCAATTTCTTCGTAATTTAACCACTCAGTGGCTTCGAGATGTTATCGCAGACATCATTTTAATATAGATATTATTTTATTTAATACTATATTTACGTCATTTACGTTTAATTTGATTCAGAACACCCGTGTGCTCAGGAACAACTAATTTAATAGAACAAATTTGGAAAGAACCAAAGCGAAAACATTCCTGAATAGTACCATGATCTGTTTGTCGGCACTTGTCCCTCTTTTTCTTTTCGATTTTGTCTTTTGTTAGCATGCAGAGCACATATATACGCAAACTATTATTTTATTACGTCAACGATGAATATATGCAAAAACGGATCCATGTTAACAGATTAGGTTGTGGAATTTGACATGTAGTAATAATGATATTGAATGCTCTTTCCTATAGTGAAAATCAAGATGGTCAGCATACCTAGTAGTTTGAGATTGCAAAAATCTTAAACCACATGCCGTACAAGGCATGCCGGAGTACAGTCTTTTGACCAGACACTCAATCCTGATTTTTGTTCATAACTATTATGTAAGATGATTATTTGTTTTCCGGGGTCGTCTAGCGTACGATATTGCCAATTAAAGTCAATTACCATGCAGCAAAGTTCAATGAGTGGACTTAATTGTAAATCGCACGATATTTAACCCGGATTTTTGTTAATTTTACCGATACTATATTTACATATATTTTTAGAATATAGAGAAAAACAATTTATTAAACATAGTCGTTTTCGAACAATCCTTATCTTGCAAGATTGTTCGTTAAAGTCAACACGAGGTAATTTGGAATCATCGAAGTCATCATCATAATCACCTTTAGTTTGAATAGGATCAGCCTCCGGCTCTATAACGGCCGGCGTTGACTCGATTACAACATAATTTGATGCCACTGGAATTGGGGCGGGGGGTTCAGGAGGCGCTGCAGGTGCCTGTTGAACTAGCTCGAGTACCTTTTGTAAATCAATTCCATCTAACACTGTTCTGAAGAAGCTTAGACAAAACATACATTAAACTATCACGAAAGGTATTCATTCTATGTTTATTCCTGATAACAGAGGGGGAGTTAAATCGCAAAACAAGGCGGAAAACCCTATTTTTACTCTCCCACCCTCCGACCCAGTATCAATAACCTAGAGTGCTACGCAAAAAAGGCAATGTTCAGAGTGCGTTACTCCGGGTTATATAAGTACATCGCACACAGGATGTGATTGGGCTAAATTTTACTATGTCCTATAATTTAAAAACTGCTATTGTTTAGGCTTCCCTTAATGGATCAGGTGGTGGAACAGTTGGTGATGGTTGCCGTTTCGGATGTCTAAAAAACATTAAAGAGATCAGTATGACTTTGTTAAGGTCAGACTTGGTTGGTGGAGAAAGATATTCCAAAATATAACTCGTATCTCAGGACACTTTGGAATTCATAATACACCATAATTAGTTATTGATTTTAGCAAGCATACACTCCATATGTATAATTAAATATTCTACGGATAGTTATAGCAACTGCAAACAGTCAATTTTATTTTAAAGTACGAGGAAACATAAAGCACATGCGTCTGATCGGTTGACTAGACTTAGTGTGTCTAATAGAGTTTTTTCCTTGCGATTCAGAGTCCGTCCCAGAATATCCAAAAGTATACGGCGTCGTAGAGTTAACCTCCAAAAAGGTTTAAGACCTTATTTAAACGTTAATTATAACTCATAGGGGCATGGCAGCTCATCGAACTAAATCGTGCTAGATTAATTAGACCCCTGGGCTTCCAATAAAAGTATCTAAAACATGCTGCGATTATTCGTTTTAAACCTATGGACCACGAAAGTCACATTGCCAAAATAGATACCCTTGACTTCGACCTCCCTAGTATACCCCTATTTGCAGCTGTTTTGAGTCAAATTATTAGCCAACATACGTTGGGACCTTGGCCGGGTTTCTGTAGCAGTGAAAAATTTGTTATTTTGTCAATTTTAGAAAAAATTACCTTTTTTGGCCATAACTGGGTCACGTGTTAAGAATTCGGGCCGGTCATTTGAGACGGATCGAAACTTGGGTCATGACACCTCGAATAAGCCCACGTTCGACATACTTCACGAAATCATATTTTTGACTTAACCCTCTGGCCAAAGTGTGTAGAGAAATGGACTTTTCGCCACTAAAATGGCTACAGTTTTTGATGCATAATCCCTAGGAGTTAATATTTGAAATCAGAATACAAAAAACATTTCTGATTCCAGGCCAACATTCTCTATGTTCGTAGTTTGTCTTATTTTTTCCAATCTGACTTTCAATGGGCTGCATTTCGTCTACTTTATGAGATTCGTCAAATTTACGGGCAGGGGGGTAGGCCGCTCTCCAAACCTTCATACAAAACCCATCAGTGGTGTTCGAGTCCAAGGCGGCTCAATCGTATTGTTTTCTATTTGAATAGATCTCGAATTCAATCGAAGATGTATTAATATTTTTAACCAATCAGTTATTTTTGCGTTACGTGGGATAGTTACATTTTGTGGCCGATTTTCCTTAAGCGTTTCGACGCAAATTTTGCCCCGAGGGTTAACTACATAACGCGTCTGAGAGAAAATGGATCAAATACCCTTAAAATTTGATATGTTATAGGATTTGGGTTCACGATCAAAGTTTTACATTACCAAAAGTGAGTATAATTGATTCTTATCCAGTTCTTGTAATTTAAAACAGTACTGACGCGCGTGGCTTGGAGATTTGTGCAGATTTCGATACTGGGTTCCTGTTCTACGGAGGGACTTCCCAGCTTTTTTCGATAGTAGGTCTGCTCCGCATGGGAGCAGCACCCAACAAGAATGACCAGAAAGGGGAGAAAATCAAGAGGATTGCAGACGACATTGTTGCCCCAAAGAAGATCCCTTTTACACGTCCTGGATGAGGATCTAGGGCAGGTCCAATTGGCGTTAGCGTAGGGCTTGGTGAATGATCTAGGCATCAACCCAGCCGCGCATAGTTTTGGAAAATGGTCGAAAGACATACACCAGGGCGTAGAAACCGAGAATTCCGGATTTCGAGAATGCTTTCACTGCTACGCTTCCGGACTGGATAGAATCCGATAACGTCGGTGTTTAGTTGCGCAGCGGGGATGTTACGATTATTGAGTCTCTGCAGAGTGGTTGCGATGGCCCGTTTATTCCTGCGGCGGTCTTTAACCCCTAGAGTGTATCCAGCGTCCACCATGGGCTTAGTAAACAGATACATCTGTTTGCAGTATTCCCGGGCGTCGCGTGATGCAATTGGGCGGGTGTGACTAAGCAGGTCAACGCCGCCAACAATTGAATCATAAATTACGTCCCGTACATGGTCGTGGCCAGGGTATAGGTTAGGAGGGTTATATGGGATTAAGTTAAGAGTTTACCTCAATAAATTGATGCATAGAAGCCAGATGCCGGACTGGTCCTGCCACGATCCGCAATAGAAGTCGTCTGGATGCCGGAATATTAGGTCGAGGATAATTGGTGAGGGTTAATCAAGAACCACATGGCTTCGAGAAACAGAATGCAGCCAATTTCGCGCCAAAGGACGGAGTTGCTGATGCTTCCATCATGGGGGAGGCCACTCGTGAGAAGCTGGTTATGTTTGAGCCGATTGCGTGTCCTAACGGAGTTGACCCTTTGTAACACATTAATCTCTTGACTGAGATAATTGACGCCCCGAACATATCGCTTACGGTCATGAGGAAATTTTTTCTGGAGAAGCAGCAGCTGGTCTGAGTACGAGTTTACGTCCATTTTCTTTCTAGAATATGTCGAAGCTGAAACAGGAAAAGGGTTTTTGTTCTCTCTTGCAGTTGCGAGATCACAATATTACCGAAGTCTGGAAAAGCGAGAAAGGCGCATCAAATTGTATGCTAAGGACAGGTCCTTGCCATTGCGCTCGTGGAAACCAGGTCATGTTTCTTATCCTGGTTGGCCACGCCTCGCAGGCAGTCATTAACGAATAAGGCCATTCTTTACGAGATCTCAGGCTTGAAAAAATTGTTCGAAAAGAAGGGGCTGGATGTTTTCGTAAAATACGGCGACAAGATAAGGTGCACCACGAATTACCTAATCGAGTTAAGGTCATGGGCCGGTATGGTCCCAAAGAAAAAACAGGCACAATTGGTAATGCTTTGGGTAAAGAGGGTGGCGACTTATATGATGCTGAATAAATCGATGAAAGCGCCGAAGCAGTTTCTTAACGACATAAGAATTTGGGCTCTGGTAGTCTCGAACGCGACAGGCGGGAGGCTAGGGGATATAATAGAGCTGGTCCCAGAGGATGCGAGCTTCATCGGTCAGCGCACAAAAAGTTTCACGGTGGTGGAAAACTCTGCAGAGCCCGTTATATGCCCAGTTGCGCACACACTTAGAATACTGGGCAAATATGTCGATCCGGCTAGGCAAAAGTTTGCGGTGGCGAGGAGATTCCTTAAAAATTACCGAATACGAACTCAGAACGTGGTTGACGGATGGAACAGGGCCGCAAAAAGGGTAGGATTGCCCGAGGACCTGACCTTCAGAGTGCATTCAGGGATACGTCTCGCATTGAACACGGCAATCAAGCTCGGTGTTCATGCGGAGTTGTTAAGGGGTCTTGGGCATTGGAATTCGGGCAGAATGATACAGACTTATCTTAGTGGCCATTGCTTTTGTGCGAAACAACTGCCAACGAGAGGGACGGCATCATGGGCTTACCTGTTTGAGTTCTCTGACTACTAAGTATGCGAGTTTGTGATTAAGTAAATAACCAACCGGTATTCTAGAGTTTTTTATGAAAGGAATAAATCACACGATGGCTTGCAGAAAGGTTTCATTTACATCTGGTTCGGTACAGGGTAAGAGAATATAGGGAGACCAGCAGTATACCATCGCAATGGGAGTTACGTTAATAATGTCTTAGAGCGGCATCGACCCACAGGAAGGATGGAATAAGCGCATGATTTCGAGCTCAAACACAAAAGGTTTCTCAGGACAGTGTCCTCAAATGGATATAGGGGCTACAGAATAGTAGGGCCAAATAACGAAAGTATCGGAACAATAACATGGAACACTGCACGCAGAGAGTGTTTGAGTGGGAAGTTTTGGGTTATAAAAGCAACTATGGACGAAAATAGTAACAGAAAACCTAAAGTTATTCCAGTTGTGGTTGAGGTTACTATTTTATCCCAGAATGACCGCGTTACTCATCACGCTCTCATTTTCGTACAGGGCACTGCAACTATAGCGGCTAACGCCCTCAAAGGTCGAATCCCGTCTTCCTATATATATAGGAAGATGGTGGCCATTGTCTCCCACCCACACCTTTGGAACATTCACTCAAATCTAATTCTCGTGACAACATCACGAATTTTTCACTGCTGAAGAAACCCGGCCAAGGTCCCAACGTATGTTCACTAAAAATTTGACCCAAAATAGCTGCAAATAGCGGTATACTAGGGGGACGAAGTCGAGGGTATCTATTTTGGCAATGTGACTTTCGAGGTCCATAGGTTTAAAACGAATAATCTCAATATGTTTTCGATACCTTTATTGGATGCCCAGGGGCCTAATTAATCTAGCACGATTTAGTTCGGTAAGCTCCCATGCCCCATAAATTAAAATTAACGTAAAAAAAGGGTTTTTGGTGGTTAACTGTACGGCGCGGTATAATTTTGGATATTCTGGGAACAGATTCAGAACCGCAAGGAAAAACTCTATTAGACTCACTAAGTCTCGTTAGTTTTGACACATGTGTAAAGGCGAAGTATTACACCAATTCCGAAATCTCCGATAAGCATTTTTTTAATACGTTCCGAACCGACTGTTAATTTCGTGCAATAGTAAGTGGATGTTTTACCATCAGTTAAAATCATAGTGATTGGAATCAAATAGCATGCAGTTGGGTATTTTCCTCTTCAGCCATTATACGGGTTATGTCTATATTGTTATGAGTTACAGGTTATAGTGATCTAACTCGCGACTGATGTTATGTATTTCAACTGAAACTGCACAATTTTTTTGTTCATTTGTAAGACAATTTTAGACCGGAGTTATGATCGGAATTTAAAAAAAACAGAAATAGATAATTAATAGATAATAATCACATGGATGTTGTATGGGGGCTGAATTTTGCTAGGAATTTTCGGTATATTTCCCTTATTTGAAGTACAAAAAAATGTCATGAATAATAAGCTATGGAAATTGTGATATATTGTCTTAGTTTAATGTGTCAAAAAATAACGTAGGAGTATAACACGCGCCCTGGTATTACTGACCCCTAAAATCGCAAGCTCCAGAGTGCGATTTAAGTTAATTATGAGCACCACTTTAATAGATCAGAGAATTATCAGCGATTTTTGTTAGATATTTAACACCAAAATCACCGGGTTCAAAATAACTTACTTAGTCTCATCATCGGTTATGAAATATTTAGGTTCGTTTCTGTAATTAAGATATATATAAACGTGAAGGTCAAGCGAAGCATATACTTACATTCTGCGGTCGATATCATTCGGATGTCTTGGCTCCTCTGCCGGCCCTGGCAGAACAACATAGGTTGGCTCCTCTGTGCGCTTGGGTTCACCTGGACGACAGCGTGGATCGTCTATATACCGGCGCCTTGGATCCCACTCATCTACAGCGGGCCATCGCTCATTGTAATGGGGTTCACGTCGAGGATTCTCTCGGCGGTATGGTCGTGGAGGTCCCTTTTCACCGTAATAACGCTCCCACAAATTGTTTCGATAATCCTGATTATTTTCGTAATATATAAATTTAGATATAAATCCATTGTTACATACCAGCTGCGTTTTATGCACGTTATATGATCCAGGTTCTTGGGCATCGTACCACGGTGTTCTCCGATCTTCATCTTGGCGTGGTCTGGGATCCTTTTTGAGGATACCATCACTGAAATATTTTTGTTCAGTTTATTTTCAGCAAAGGCTAGTTACCGTTGATCTCTCTTCTGGGCACTTATCCATTCTTTAACACGTGATACCAGCTTATCATACTCATCTCGCTTTATCAAACCTTTTAGGAATCATTCAAGATCTAGTAGTTTAGCTTGATTTAGTTTGAGACAATTGCATAATTATTGCTACACCCCTTTCAATATCTCCCCCACTCCTTGAAGTGGGAACTGATAGCTTAACCGGACGCATAGTTTGTTCTTGCGGTTCCGAATCTGTTTTCAGAACATGCTAAATAACACGGTGTCGTATAGTTAACCCCCCTAAAGACGGAACGTGAAAAAAACGATATAAAAATCGATTATAAAAAATCTATCAGTGACGTTAGTAATATAATACATTTTTGGAAATGTATATTTTGCAAACTTAACAGATAAGTGCATTTCGAAGTAAAATACATTTCATCCAAATTATTTCACCCATTTTTTTTTCATAGAGCAATCGATGGGCAATATAGAGCAATATAAATGACTTTTCCTGATTTTAACTGTTCGTCAGCCTTGGCGTAGGCTGTTAAGACATCCAGCCCTAATTTTTACATAGTTTAGAAAAATCGTATATTCGATTTATGGCGATTCAAATACTCCTTAAACAGTGGATACCGTGAAGGGATAAACCGTCCAAAACGGTATTCTTTCGTAGATATCTCGATAATGAATTAACGTACCTGCTTCAAATTTTAACTATTCAGTGTACGTAATTTGGCGGACCAATGCGTTTTCTCCCTTTCGGTGAAAATCCAAGCTATTTACAAAATTTAACTGAAATTATCTCAGCTGAAGTAATCTCCAGGTTTTCAGAAATCTAACGGTTTGCTAACTACAACTCCAACTATTTTAACTGTTAGCGTATGGCTAAGGTGTCAGAATGAGTAATTATATATTAATGAAAATGTTTTGATAAACGGGGATAGAACCCGAGCCTACGTATTCAGAATTCGTCAAGCGACCATTGCACTAACACGTCTCTGCTGAATGAGCCGTAAATGTTTTACTTAATATTAATTGTTATATGAAGGCTATGGCAGAAACTTACATTAGTTTCAATTTATTATTTTTCTTTGGGTACCATGGTTGGCGTAGAAAAAAATTACGTTATTATATTGTATAGGAGTATTTTTTATTGACTATAAAGTAATAGATATTACCAATTTTAGATCTGCCCTGTTCTATAAAAGCATCCAAAATCAGAATATTTACCCTGTTGTAGCATACCAGATTTTCCACTACCTTTCAAAATTGGGCAGACCAAAAGTTTTTTATAATATAGAGCTGTATTTACACTATCTATAGTATCATTCTTAGCTTTCTAGGTAATGTTTTGACTGAAATTTCCCGTAATAACCATTACATTATGACTTTTAATATTTTATCGGTAAGCATTAATATAATTTTAACACCGTTAAATAGCCAGGTAGCATAGATTCCTTCGTTCAAAATTTCAACGGCAAATGTTGTTCCGTTTGACTTGAGATGGAAAAGACGAGCGGTGGACTGGTTAATTGTGTTATTAATCAAGTTCTGGAGAACTGTTTATTTCCTGCCTAAAAAAATGCCGATAATTTTCCAATTATATATTGATTACTAATTTGCGATTGTTTATGATTTTTATCTCATATAGTTATATAATAGAGAATTCTATATGGTCACCCATCAAAAGTGTTATTACATATCGAGTTTATGCATCATCCGTACTTAACGTATATATATATAAACGTTAATGAGAGTTGAGTACAAAATCTCAACAATAAATATGCATTTTATTTTAAAATGATGTCGCAACGAAAATATGGGAATTTAATATTTCAGGAACATCCTGAAATCGAGAAATACAATAATGCAAATGACAAGGAACATCTTCCGAAGCTTAATAGTCTATACTGGTATGTTTTTAACAGTCTACCTTGGCTAGAATATCTTCTGGACTCCAAGTATTTGTTGGGGTATTTGCTGTACCACCTCTTATGATGTTGGGTGCCTAAAGATAAATTCATATTAAAATGGGATAAATAATGCTCGAACCTTGGCGGACGCTCGGTTCTTAATACGAATATGTTTCTTGTTTATTTCTGGGTCGGGTATTTCGGGTGCATCGTCCTCTTTGTCGGACATCACTATATCAGGCTCCTTTGGTATGTCTACAGCTGGTTTTACAGGCTTTTTGGGTATTTTGGTTCTGGGCAATATCGTCAGTTTTGTCGTGGTTAAATCATCCATTCTTGGAACTTTTTTTGGTTGTGATGGTTTTTCGTCCTTTTCCTCTTTGTCGTCAGATATTTTCCTAGGCTTTTTAGTTTTTTTCTGATCAAGTAGGTTTGATTTAAGTTCATGGGCTGCTTTGGCATTTTTTGATTCGGCCTTGCAAACATTCTTTTTCTTTGGCGTCGGTGGAGTACTCACTACTATAGTGTTGCAAACTTAAGTCCTAAAAGGCGATATAATTAAGTATTTGTCACGCCCTCCATTTTAGTATTTCGGACAGACGTTGAAAACAACAGTAAAATGGATGTAAAGCTATTCAATTTTACGATGGATGGATTAAGTTTGCAACATAACTTTAATGGACTGTTGAGACGGAATTTTTTTTGGAGCAACTTTGGTTACTGTCGTGGGTGGGGTACTTGAAGTAACTAAAGAATCTTTGACCATTGTACCAGATCCCTTTTTTGCGAATGATTGAATGGTCGGAGTTTGTTGTGTATGTTGCGATGAATTCGACAAATTTTTGAGTTGCTCTTGAAATTCGTCCCGCTCGGATTCGAGATCGAGCATCTTTTTCTTTAACTCGATAATTTTCCGACTTTTGATGGATCATTTGCATAGTAATAGGTATTAATTGGTCCTAACATGTATATAATATACGGTAATTGAGACTCGTTTCCCAACTAAGTCAATATGCAAAATTTTGTACCGAAGGGTTTTCTTAGATAATACGTTATAACGAAATCAATAAACGGGTTGTTACATTGGCTAACACTAATATTGTGTGTATCAGTTTCTAATTGCGAACTACCCCAACCGCTACAAAATTGAGTTTGTCGCATCGCGGGAAAATGTTGCTAAGCAGAATGACGATGTTTACGAAGGGTTTTCGATTATTTTTTTTACAGGAGGGTTAAGTGTTGAAGTTGAGGCACCCGTACGCCATTTAAGGCTTGAAGCAACGTGTGCTTGAAAAAAGTACTGTATGCCTAAATTGTAATGTGTACCCGCGAACCGATCCTACACAACACATTACCGGACACTTTGCATTATTTGTTTGGGTTAACCGATGTCATATGAAAATCTTTATAAATTTTTCTCCTAACATACTCACATTGCCTCAATTGCCTTCAAAGAAAAACTGTCAATATGGATCTTTAAAAATAGATATTGTTTTATACTTTTTTGATAATAATCTTTACGGGAACGAAACATTTGAAACAATTCACTAACTCTTTGATTTTCATTGGCTAACAATTGACAACATAAAGTTTTTTTATTTTACATATGCCCATCAACCATTTTATGATACATTCCTGATGGCAGTTTTTTCTTGAAGGGTTTTGTTAATTTTTTCCTGAGTTTTCTTTTTAATTTCTTTCTCAATGTCCGCAATCTCATCTTGAATCATTTCCAGATTTCCTTATTTAATAACTGTTATTCCCACTAGCATGCTAGAAAGTACAAACCTTCAATGTCAATTTTTTTCTTCCTAACTTCGATCACGGACTTTTTATTTTCCGTTGTAGTTGAACTGGGAACATTAGTATCTTTACTGATAATGTCCTGTGCCTTAAACATGAATGATCATAGACGCTCATGATTTAATAAAATTAGAAAGCCTAATTAATATTCTTAACCCCTGAATGTGAGTGGGGAAACAGGTACCCACTTCCGTTTTTTGTATTCAACGGTGAGACGTGGCAAGGTAGTGGCAAGCGTTCTTAAAAAACATTTGCTACTTTTCTTATCGGTTTCAAACCAGTAGCTCAGCTAAGTTTAAACTCGGTACACTTAACTAGTAAATACCATTTAGTATTTTTGTAGCAGATATCACACCTGCCTCTTTTGGGCAGGTCTAAACACTCTGTTCTTCGTTTCCACCTATCGTAATCATTCATTAAACACGAACAGACCATGTCTATTCGTCACGATTCTTGTAGAAAAGCATGCATAGTATGGTTTTGAAATTTTGCACGACTAAAGATTAACACATTACGGATCTAATGTTATAAATCTGATAATAAAATATTGATGCGTTTCCGTTATAAATGACAATCGTCACGAGGATTTAAAGATAGAGCGGCACAGAAAACTCAATTAGCCCCTCAAGTGCTGTTTCTAGATGGCAATCTCCAAAGTTAATACATACATTGAAAGAATGAAGGCTCAGCTTTCGAAGGTTATAAATTTGATTTTAAAATATTCATCGTCTTCGGAAGAGATGATAAAACATTGCAAGAATTGAAAGATAGATCGAGAGAGAAAACTTCATTATCCAATAAAGTGCAGTTGCTAGATTACAATCCCCAAAGTTAATACATCCATGGAAAGAGTAAAGACTAAGCCTTCTAATGATAACATTTTAACTAAAACTTATTCATGTCTTTTCATCATAAATGGCAAACGTCGCAAAATGTGAAAGAAGGAGCAAGAGAAAAAATAAACTTACTGGCGTATTATATTATTTAAAATACTTGGAACTTACTTTTTTGTTGCATTGAATACACCGCTAAAATTTAATGATGCTTTTTTTTAATTGAGAAAATTCATTTACGGCTGAGAAAATGACATTTAAAACTAAACAGTTATGTTGTACAAGGCTCTAGTATAGATTTTTCCAACATTAAGTCGGTAGTGGATAAATCTTTAATCATACAAAATTTTCAAAAGATACAACGCATGGCTTATGAGAAAAATGAGAAAGAGAGACGCCTGCCCAAAAGATGCAGGTGTGGTATCTCTGTTTAACGGTTTCGAATGGGGTGTGTCAATCCTATCGAAACTTTTCAAAATTTTCCAATATGTAAAATATACGGGTTGTTAAATTTGAGCAAATAGCTGATACACGGCTATCTGGTCGAGCCCCCCCTGGGGGGTCTAAACTGTTTACGAACTTTTAACGAGACCTAGCCAGTCTGATAGAGTTTGTTCTTGCGGTTCCGAATCTATTTTCAGAATGTCTAAATTTATATTCCTTCGTACAGTTAACCCTCTCTAAAGACAGACATGTCAAACAGACTTTTTTTTTTTAACGTTAATGTTAGCTCATGGGAGCATGGCAGGTCGCCGAACTAAATCGTGCTAGTTTAATAAGGTCCCTGGACATCCAACAAAAGTATCGCAAACATACTGTGATTATTTGTTTTAAAGCTATGGACCTCGAAAGCCACATTGTCG
>SCLF01655443.1:0-14332 GCA_004367975.1 Mesochordaeus erythrocephalus | reverse complement strand
GCAATGAAGGGAAGAACCACGATTGAAGAAGTAATAATTGGAACCCTCGTGGAAACGATCGTAACTGTGGTCTACTTGGACACAATGAGAGAGAATGTAGAAGCCAAGACGCTTTCAGGCTAAGATAATGTCTGAATTACAACGTTTATCAGATTCAGTCAAAGAGATCCTTAATGAACGGAAGGGGGTGTCAGGTCAGAAACTTGAATGAGAACGTCAGTATTAACGATATTAACGGATATAATGGGAACCTTGATAGCGAGAACAATCGATGCTACGATTGCAGACTATTTGGGCATAATCAGAAGAAATGCATAAAGCCAACACGCATTAGATGTTATGTTTGTAACGAAATAGGCTATACGTAATACCCGGATAATTTTCATCAACAAAATAAAAGAATAAATAACACACCAATGGCTGGCCCTACCGTGCCAGCAATAAGCACAGTTCAACCTAACTGCGGACTATTTTTTTATCCGTGCAACTATATTTGGTAAAGACGCCCGACTCTTAGCCAATTCGGGATCACAAGTCTCGATCATTCCAATAAGATGTTTTCCCACCGTTATTTTACGCAACTTCCAAAGACCAAAAATAAGATTTCAAGCAATCAATGTAACTGAAGTCGAGGTTTATGGTTCAACACCAATTGATATTGGGTTCAAAAATTCGCAGCTCGATCGCCGCGTTGTTTATGTTTGTAATAACAATCAGACGCCCGTACTGGTATGTGCGAACTCTAACAACTCAAAATGTCCCATACCCGCCGATCATTTCAAAAGATTTCTCGGATGCATGATTCTCCATGTCAGCGTACAGCATGCAAAATAGTGCTAAATGAGAACGTCACGCTTGCTAATGACAATAGTGCAATGCAGCTGGAACTGTAAAACTGCCAAGTTCAGCTAGACGGAAATCGACGGTAAATTTCAAATTTAACGAATGATAACGGTTCAATTGCGAAATCGCCATCTCATGATTTAGAATTATCATTTTATTTGGAAAGCAGTGCATATAAACAAAAATACGACGAGATGAACGAGATAAGACTACGGATGGAATCTGAAAACGGGAAATTAATAAGCGAAAGAGATGATCTACTAAAAAAATTAACAAATTTGGAAACAAATATATAAAAGTTTTCGAAACCTTCTAACGAGGAAAATTACTAAACTGCCGAGTCACTGTTTAATGAATCCAAATTTCCATCTGATTCGGAAATCAGCAGATGCTTATCGAAATACTACAATAGAAATCAACGAAAACTAGGGGTAGAATCTGAAAATAGGAAACAGATAATCAAAAAAGGATGATATACCCGAAGAATTAAGTTTAGATACCAATTAACGTCAGAAACCATTAGCAGCATTGGATTCAAGGATCAGTAAACGAACGAAAATAATATTACCGTCACCCTCCCAGATCTTACGGGGAAGTTACAGCGAGCTAATGGATGAAACTGTCAAGTTCAGCTAGACGCCAATCGACGGGAAATGTCAAATTTAACGAAACAGATAGAAAAGCAGATAGAAGCACATGAAGTAGACAGCTTGCTTGACGAATCACAGTTTCATGATTAAAAAATGTTGATCGATTCCGAAGTCAGCAAATGTCTAATACACTACGACGATATAAATCGAAAACTAATCAAAGCGTATGCCATTGTACGAAGCGAATGGGAGGAGCTACTGGGAAATTGACAAATTGTAATACCGTAATTTGGAAACCACAAACTTACGATGAAACGGAAATTGTGCAGAAATATACAGAGTGAATAATCTATGAGAACTATTTGGGAGGTAAAACAAATAGGTTAAAGAACTGGCCTAATGGGTTATCGGTAGATAATCAAAGCAGTAGATGTTTATGCGATATAACGGAGTGCGGTAAACATTACGCGTGAAATAAGCTGTAATAGTCGTGTAATAAATAGTTATCGTGAACAAATTTCACAATATTTTAAAGTGTCCGATTCCCGTTATGTAGTTATAGCCACTATAAGTCACAAATGTGATTTCGACGCGTAATCACGACTTTTTCACTTTTCTATTTGTTACGATTTAAAAAATATGCCAAGATCCCACAGTATGTTCACTAAAAATTCGACTCGGAACAACTGTCTAAAAAGTAAAGTTTAGTACTCTCAAAGTCAATTTTGTCTATTTTCGACAATGTTAATTCGAGGTCCATGGCTCTAAAACAAATAATCGGAGTATGCTTTCGATACTTTTATTGGATGCCATGGGGTATACTTAATCTACTACAATTTAGTTCATTGAGCTGCCATGTACCCCAGGAGTTTTAATTAACGTTTTTTTAAAAGTGTTTTTCACGTTCTGTTTTTTGGTGGGGTTAACTGTACGACGCCGTATAATTATGGATATTCTGAGAACAAATTCGGACCGCAAGGAAAAACTGTCAGAATCCCTAAGTCTGGTTAAGCTATAAGTTGACGCCAGACATAGGGGTGGGGGCACTATTGATAGGGGTGTGAAACCAAGAATATAATAATTAATTTAGATCGAGCTATCCATAATAATAAAAACTACTCACTTCTTTAGATTAAGCCTCTTTTATAAAGTGCTAAAATTTCTAACTACTGGGGGATTAGCATCAAAAATTATGGCCACTTTTCTCAGTTTTTTACAAGACCATTAAATCATATAATAAATTTCAGAAAATGCCGAAAATATGGTATCTCATGGTTTAAGAATATATCAGATATCCAAAAATATCTGACAGCTATTTTAGAAAATTAGTACTTGAAATTAATTTTTGTATCCCTTAATTTGTATCACTTAATTTCGTATCACCTAATTTTTTATCACTTAATTTGTATCACTTAATTTTGTATCTTTTTGTATCAATAACGAATAGCTCTTTGATTCGACAATTTGGAGTTCGCTCATTTCATTGGATGGAATCACAGATAAATTTTCTATTACTGATTTTTATTTCAGGCTCCTGGGAACTAAGCATCAACAACTGTAGCCATTTTTGTTGTAGAAAAACCACATCTCCAGTTTTTTACAGGAGGGTAAAGATGTATAGTGTAGTTGATACATTCTCGAATTGGGTGGCAACTGATTGGTCAACGAGACTTAATGAGTCTGATAGAGTTTTTCCTTGCGGTTCAGAATATGTTCTCAGACTATCCGAAATTATACGGGGTCATACAGTTAACCCCCTTTAAAGACAAAACGTGAAAAGAACTTAAAAAAAAGTTAATTTTAGCTCATGAGGGTATTGTAGCGCACCGAACTCAATGGCATTATATTAAGTATACCCCAGGGAATGCAATACAAGTATGAAACGTACCCCGATTATTGGACTCATTACGAAAAAGACTAAATTGACTTTGACCCCCCCAAACATGGTTTTTTTGCAGTTGTTTTGAGTCAAATTTTTAGTGAAATTGTCACTTATTGAAAATTTGTACTTTTTTGGCCCATTTTTCGGCTGCAACTAGCTCCCGTGTTCAAAAAATTTGGGGTCGGTCCTATGAGAAGAATATGAGCTGGAGTCATGACCCGTCGAATAAAGCCACATTCGAGCCAATCGGACATACTTCTCGAAATCACATTTTTTACTTCTAGCGGCTATAACTACATAACGGGTTAGGAATTCGTGGTCGACCACTTGAAACGAAATGTAGCTACCACCCGTGCGCAATGAATTCGTCTAATTTTGGGGGAAATCGGACACTTTTAAATATTGCGAAATTTTATGGTAATTATAATATTTCACATTTTTAGAAATGTTATATTCGCACGAAATTAGACTCATTCGGGTGGCAGCTACATTTCTTCTCAAGTGGTCGACCCCGAATTTGGTCGACCCCGAATTTCTACCCGTTATATAGTAGAAGTCAAAAATGTGATTTCGAGAAGTATATCCGATTGGCTCGAAATTGGGTTTATTCGACGGGTCATGAGCCCAGCTCCAATTCTTCTCAAAGGACCGCCCCGAATTCTGAACACGTGACCCAGTTTTTTCAATAAGTGACAAAATCACGAATTTTTCACTTTTCGATTAAATATGCCGCCAAGCTCCCAACATATGTTCACTAAAAATTAGAACCAAAACAATTGCAAAAAACCCTATATTTGGGGGGGGGGTCACAGTTAATTTAGTCCATTTTGGCAATGTGACTTTCGAGGTCCGTAGGTTTAAAACCAATAATCGGAGTTTTAAAACCAATAATCGGAGTACGTTTTGGATACTTTTACTGGATGCCCGGGGGTATACTTAATCTAGTGCAATTTAGTTTGTTGAGCTACCATAGCCCCATGAGTTAAAATCAACGTTTTTTAAGGTCTTTTTCACGTTTTGTATTTAGAGGGAGTTAACTGTATGACGCCGTATAATTTCATATAGTCTGAGAACAGATTCTGAACCGCAAGTCACAGTCAGCCCCAAAGACCTCCTAGGGGGCAGATTAGACGGGCGTGTGTGAATACAGAGTATCCTAAACAAATCTGGCTTTTATCGTCATAATGACTACGTTTAGACTAGCAAAACAGTATATCAACCAACTCAAGGAACGGACAGAAGATATCGATTCTAGTATACGCAATGATGAATTGGAAGCCGCTGGACGCTTGTTCAAGCCATGTGCCGACATAATTTATGCTCTCATAAACGCAAGGAAATTTCAAACGCATTTTAGTAAAAATGGACATACAAAAACTCCTACCGGTAAGAATCAGACGTAAAAAAAAACAAATATGTTTAAAATGAATCCCCTTCTATTTCGACGATAATTAGCATTCTGGGCAAATATATATTTTCATATATATTCCGTATTAACCAGTGGATACCGTGAATGGACAAAACGCCCATAACGTAATGGACGGATCTGCTTATTACAAGGTTTCCATATACTTTTCAAGCTAAATTATTCCCGACGAAAAACGTTCAGTGTAACTAATTTGGCAGAACAAAGGCGTTTTCTCGCTTTTTATGAAAATCCAAGCGATTTGCAAACTTTAACTGCCATTATCTCTGCCGTCGGATCTCTATTTCAATCCAAATTTTGTCAGTGTTTTGCCTTTATATCATTGATGGCGGTCTTATCATCCACAGAATTTTTTTTATTGAATATACACCGAACCAGTACCGTTTTTTGCAGAAATAGAACGGTTTGCTAAGTGAAACTCCAAGAATTTTAACGGTAGGAACTCGGTTTCAATTTATAATGTTTCTCTGGGTATCCTTGTTGGCATAGGAAAAAAATAATGTAAAAGTAATTATGTTCTTATAAATATAAAATCGTGTAATTTATTTTCGCCATAAAACTCTAAATGGATAAATATCGATTGAAAATAGTAAATTTGGAAGCGAGAAATATTGGATAATTCCAAATAATGACAAATGATCAATAATACATATCTGTTATTAAGCAAGGTGCATTGAATTCAACGGAGAATATTCTTCCCATTTAGCTTGAGATGGAAAAGAAGAGCGATGGACATTTTGTCCTTAAACGGTATCCACATAATTTCGCTCGATGTATTCACTGGTTAAACTTCAGTGAGTATTCCGGCGAGCCGTACCGGATAATTATGTACTTTAAAATCCTAACATAACCTTGAATCAAGGCTTATAAAACGAGGACTTCTTCGCGTAACGATGGAGGTGACTCATAACGGCAGTTTTGCTTCACTTCCCCCCAATGGTGAGCGAATTTCTTATTTGGTTCTTAGAAATAGTAAACTAGGAATTACCAGTTCTGATTCGTTTATATTTCGTTCGTCCACCTTCATTAACTTGAATGAGCAAATCGAATATAACCACAAATCAACGCTTACTACGACTAGCGTTACCAACTCCATATGTTAATTTTTTTAATTTGACAATATCTAAGCAAATTCTTTAGCCAATCATGTTAAATAAAATATCGAAGATAATGATATGATTGAGTAATAGTACGTCTCTTGCTTCGACAAGTTTGACCACGATGCGGTTATAGGAAAAATAGCGTTAAGGAAAGTGAAAATAAAACTTACACCCTCACCAACTCAAACACGTATTCTTTTGACCTCATGTCAGCGACTAATTCACTACTCAAAAATCCTGGTATTTTTCCGCAAATATAATAAATTATGACTCATCCACCATTTTTTAAATAATGGCCGCGCGAGGCCGAAACTGTAATGTGTTTTGATTAGTCATCGATTGGCATATCGGGAACTGATTGGTTAAAAATATTAACCGTATAAGTTGGCCTCTATTCAAGTAGAAAAAATTCGACTGAGCCAGTTGGACTTTAACTACTATTGTCACATTTAAAAAAATATGCCCTCTACTCCATAGAAACGATGACGTCACAATAAATGATCAAAATGAGGTTCACTCAAAGCCTGATTTGAAGACAATAAGACAAGTTACGAAAGTAGACAATATTGGCATGGGCGCAGAAATGTTTTTTCTATGGACAATTTTAAATTCTAACTCCTAGGGGTTATGTATCAAAAACTGTAGCCATTTTCGTGGTGAAAAAATCACATCGTGGTACGTTTTGCCATGAGTGTTAAATAATAGTACTGAGGAATTTTACTGAATTAACAGTACGCCAGTAACAGTACTTGAGGAATAGCATTCGAGTAGTAGTACGTTAGTAATAGTACCCAACAACGGTAAGTGAAAGGATAAGTAATTTTTCGTGCTTAAAAAAGCGGAAGGCTTGAATCAAATAAATACAATTTTTATGAATAATCGTGTAATTAATATAGAAAAGTAATAGTGAATGAAAAAAAACAACAGTGAAAGGTGTAATGAAATTCAGATCGTGCCAGAAACAATTAAAGTAGAGGCGACCATCATTTAGCCCATTCCCGGGAAAACCATTCGTTAAGTTCCAAAATTGTAATCATCCCGTGAATCATCCCGATTTGGTGATCATATTTCTAGGGGACATCAGAGATGGAAATCTCCGTTTAAAGGTACATGTTGACGTAATAGCAGTGATGATGGAACATATAAACGTTCTTTTAATCAGCGAGATACGCGTAAATGCTTTAGATGCGGATATATTGGACATATACAAGCAAACTGTAAAGCTAATCCCACAACAGTAGCTAGAACATAACTGGTCTAGGCGTTAAACATACATCGAGACAATCCTAATTAGAAGTCGCATAGATAATTAAGTCAATGTATTTAGACTAAATAGCCTAAGCGACAAAATTATTTTAAGACGAATTTTGGATAGACAAATTATTTTAAGACCAAATTTAAAAATCCACATAGGCTAAGCGACAATGACTGAAAATTATAACTTGTAATTAAACATGCTAAATGTATATGAGAAAAATTCAAGAAAATCAACAAAAAAAATCAAAAACGTAACAAAATTTACCAGAATGGAGAACAAGGCAGTTAGAACATTTTTGCTAGAGAACAACCGGACACAATTTAAACCTATTATTTTACTACAAATAAAATAAAGTAACTAACTTACGAGGAATTTTTCCGTAGAAACTTTTTCTGGTAACTCATTTATCGTGGCAAATATTTTAATAGAATTTTTTTTCCAAAATTCTTCAAATTGTTCATGTTTAAATGGTCATCCACACATTGTAAAACTTAACATGTCTATCGGGAAAGAAATTATACCGCGAATAAGAAATGTGTTACACACAATAAAAATTGAAAACATTTCTAGAATTTATAATTTAGGAACGGATGCATACGACGAAACAATCTTATTTTGCGTTCATCCATTTCACAATAAATCTTATTATAGAGTAGTAAATCACAACAAACATTTCATACTAACAGGAAATGTGGCTAGAATACCTAAATCTGAAAATATAGACATGCAACGAAATATAGTTGAAAAAGTAGGAACAATGCCAACAACATCAGAACAATCGGACACAAATGTAGAACAAGTTTATAAGACGGAACAAGTAATATTATCGGATGAACGGCCGAACTTACCGGAATTAGATTTGAAACTATGTAAAATAGGTAGTGATATATCGAAAATACAACTCGAAAATAGCTTACTAGAATTTTCAGACGTATTTATTAAAGCTAGTTACGTTAGCAAACTAGAATATGAAATGGAACTTACGTCGGATATTCCACACGAATGCAAATCGTTCCCGATGTCCAATGAAACGGAAATGATACGGAAATTCTAAAGTTACTTGAGGTTGGAGTAATTGAAATGGATAACAATATAAGCGTTATGAATAGCACTTTTATTCCAGTATCTGATTTTAGGGGTCGTAATCAACATTATAATTGTATCAAACTTAATGCGGAAAATGTCAAACCGTAGATATTGGTCAACAACTTTGCTAGAGTCTAAGAGGTGATTATTTACAGTAGTCGGTCCATTAACATTCAAAACATATAGATAACTTACCCATACGAATACTACAATGCTATTATTTAAGGGCATGAGCGATGAAGAATGTTGTTTTTACAATATTGAACTTTACAATATACATATGTATTAAAGAGTTTTAGTACGGTGTTAGGTAACCATAGGAAAAGTGGTTTTAAATTATATTACCAAAAATGAGGTTTTTGTGCCGGAAGTACAAATGTTCGGTTATCATATCGGGTCAAAGGGAATTATAGCGAATCCTAAAAAGGTAGAAGCCTTTGAAAAAATATAACTACCGAAAACGCGAAAAGCGTTACAAAAAAGTTTAGGTTCTTTGGTATGTTATAGAAATTGTATACCTATGTGGTTCAAATTATTCTTCACCCTTATATGATAGATTAAACGTCCAAATTTAAGCGAAACATTCATATTAGAAACCGATGCTTCATCAATAGTAGTAGGCGGAGTTTTAAAACAAAGCGATAATACTAAGAACATCGAAAACATAATAGCTGTATATAGTTATAGGCTGGAATATGATACTAGAAATATATAAATGCGTAGCAAGCTTTAAGGATTATATATACCAGGGGCCAGCTCCGGCGAAAAACAGTGGTGCGTTAAGATAAATTCGACTATTTGACCATTAGACGTATGCTTTTGTGCTCCTAACTTGCATATAATGTTCGTTGCACCCATAAAATTCGACTCGAAACGACTGCGTAAAAACTAAAGTCAAAGTCAATCACGAATTTCTCACTTTTCTATTTTGTTATGATTTGGAAAACATGCCAAGATCCCAAAGTATGTTCAGTAAACTACTCGAAACAGCGTAAAACCAAAGTTCAGGACGGTCGAAGTCCAATTTGGACAATGTGAATTTCGAGGTCCATAACTTTAAAATAAATAATCAGAGTTTTTCGATGCTTTTATTGGATGCCCTGGGTCTACCTAATCTAGTAATTTAATTAGGTGAGCTGCCATTTAAAAAAAAGTCTGTTTCACGTTCTGTATGTAGGGGGGGTTAACCGCAAGAAAAAACTATCACAATCACTAAGGCTGGTTAAGCTATCAGTTTCTACTTGGAAGGGTGGGGGAAGGCGATTTTGACAGCCGTATTATTAAATATCGCCTTTTTAAACTTTTCTTAAACCCCCTCTTGTGGCGTCATCCCGCAACCTAACGCTTACAAATTCGAAATTGACCCATCGCTGTAAGAATCCGGTAAAATTCCATGAATCATTCAATTTGGTAACTATCTTACTACGACGTGATCCCGAGTTATAAAGAATGATGAATCATATCTCTTGAAATAAATTAACTGCACGATGGGATTCGATCCTGGCTAATACCAAGATTTGGAAATTTTTGATTCGGGTGTTCAAAAAGACATAAAATGTCGCGAATTAACAAGAGGGTTAACGTATATTTTCAGCCGTTACTTTCCATCCTGATAATAAGTTTGTTTATACAGCTGGAAAAGATGGAAGCGTTATAAAGTGGTCAGTTCATAATTTGCAAAACATGAGAAGAGTGAAGTCCAGATTCGGATTGAGGTATGTTCCAGGAACTTTTTCTTCTTATTTACCCTATATATTTAGAAAACAGTTCGGAGACTCGGTCGGTCATAGGACAAGTATTCTGGCGTTGTCTATAAATGCCAAAGGTACTTTGGTAGCCACCGGAGACGAAAGCGGGAAAATCATTATTTGGAATGATGATTTAGGGAAATGGATTCAACAAAATTACTCCTGCACAAACGCCTGATTATTCACTAGAAATCCAAGGCTAAAAGACTAGGAAAATCTGTGTCGTGTAGTCGCTCTTAAGGCTCATACAGGGAGTAATAATGGGGATGCATTATTTTTGATTAGATGAAATTACGCGGATTTGTATAAGCATTGTGAATATTTTGGAACTGAAGTCGCACAAGAATTTGACCTAATTTTGTAGTTTTATTCTGCAATAGCATGTTACAGTAATTCACCAGTAGTGAAAGTATATTGAAAAATTGACCCTCAGTCAAAATGATTATACTACCAACATTTTATTTTATATGCTATATTTGCAAAGGATGAAACAGATGGGAATATTGATGGTCATCTGTTTTGATGATGATCCATTTCGTACATATATATTAAGTTTCTTGCATTCATTGACAGGGTTGTAATTTCTGTATTCAGACTCGACTTGATCGTGTGTTCATGAACTATAAGTATATATTAATTAACCAGTCAACTCATATCATATGTCAGGACATAAATATCCTAAATTATGGGTTGACATATCAATAAAATAATACTTATGTGTACTGGAACTTCGAAAACTTGGTATAATTCGATACCGAATCCTATTTTGATGAGGAAAAGACACAGATGAAGGGAGACTTATCGACATTAGTGCACGTACCGACGAATCAAATGTCTACATGTGGAAATTCATATCAAGGTCCAGTAGAAGTAATCCAACAATTACATTGACATGGCGGTCAATGAAGTGTTCAACTTCTTCTCGACTTTGTTTCGGAGTGAAAAAGTCGAAATTCACAGACGAAAGATCTATCATCTAATGGTATAGCCTAGATATCAAGCCTATTTATAAACGTACTTTCCCTTAATGTTTGACGTATCCAACGGGCTCCTAACTTCTTTCCCGAATTTCTGGATATAATTTCATTCTCTGTTAGTGTCGTCTTACCCATTAAATTTCATAGGTATTGACTTCCATCCGATCACCTATTTTTATTGTCTGGTTTCCATGTATTTATTTCAAGTTGATGTTCGAAAGTAATAGATTTTGCAAGGTACATTTACCTAACAGAGGGTTTCTCATCTATAGCTAGCTATTTTGTGACCGTTATTTTTATATTGTTTTCTATCTGAATGTTCTATCGATCCCACTATTTCGACTATAGTGTTTGCATCCATTCCTTTTCGCAATTATTAGCGCATGTATATTGCAGTATTCAATTGGACGAGTTTATCATTACTTTTTTATGCAAACATTAAATTATTTTGTTAAACAATTATGTTTTTTATTTCCTAATATATTCCTTTATATGGGCGATGTTCCGTATGAGAACCAGGCTATTTGATTAGTATTGGAGATTCCATTTATTATAATAAATTTAGTGTCAAGAGCGATCAGTAATCCGTCAATAGGCTAACCATGTTAACCTTTATGCGGTTTGTTAATGATTTTAACAATACAGTTATTCTGTCTGTTTAAGGTATATTAAACGCCAGCTGAATATCTTTAGTATCCATTCATATCGTCCAAAAATATACATTGATAATATTGGCGATATGGCCTGAAAAGAGAGGAAGATATAGAGTGTCGAAAAGAGACAAAGAAGGAAAGATAAAGAGAATGCGCATTTAATAAAATATTCTCTGTCAAGTCTCCGGTGGGGATTGATCCCGCCCCCATTTATATCCGTGGCTGGGGGAGTGATTGCAGGAATAATGAAATATTTAGTAATAAGACGAGAGCAAACAATAATCGGGCTCGTTAAGTTTAGTAACAGAACCTGCTGATTTGATTAACGGATACACGTCAAAAGGATTGATATCAATGATGCAGTATGAGACATCTTATGGAATAGTAAAGCACTGGAATTACAACCTAGATTACAACAACAATAGGAAGAGGAGAAACAGCACTTAAGGACTTTATGAAAATCGAATGCTCTGAAGAATAAAGCCGAGAGGATAGAATATATTATGAGCTCAAGAACAAACATGGACTGAAACATCCAGGGAGATTGTTAAGGTCGACACTTGTACTCATGGGGAAATTACCTAAAGACATGATTGAAAAATTCTTCACGGTACAGAAGCTTCTGAAGTTAGAAGCAAAAGCAATACTAGAGCTCGACGTACTAGAAACTCCAATGATTTGATGAAACTTCAGAGCCACTAATTAAGGCGTCATGATGAGAGAATCCACATTTAACATGACATCAGTGGTAGACCAAGAACAGCTCGACAGAATAAAGTGGAAAATTAGCTCTATGAAAATTGATACATATCTATGTTGATGCCAATCTGGTGGTATCAACAAGGGGTGAGTTTTTGAGTTGAATGAAAAGGCACATTTACAAGACACAATATGTAAGACGAAGCAGGATGCAAAATGTTTAATATGAAAAGAAAATAATGTATTGAATATCACATAGTCCAACGAAAAATTATCATCAAAACTCAACACATACAGTTTTCACATGGGAAAGATTGGTTATAAAAATAGTACAGTTAGAGAAGATGTCGGAGAGTTCAGTAGATGATGTATTAGGAAAAGCATGGATTCCGTCAGGATATTGGCTGGGATTAAATTGAACAGAAGCATTATCACAGATTTATAGAAAGATGGACCGTTGATGAAACATGCCCAACTTGCTAATGAATTAAAGTCTGACAATATCAATTAGAGAACAGATGGAAACACGTAGTTTTATGATGACCATATTCACTACAGATAGTTAATAAAAAGTAAGAAAATTATAGCCAACATTATTCATGGACTAGGATTGCAGGCACATAATTGTCTGGAAGGTCAAATTGAGGACTGGGAGAGATTTCTTCAGAAGAAACTTTTCATACAGTGAGAACAGTGGCTGAGGTAAATGATTAACGTTTTATTAGAGAAAACTAATTGAAGAAACATATAGGACAAAATATGTCTCTGAAAGGGGAAAACCAAAGCCAGAACATTATTCGATATGTTAATGCTAACGCCTCGAGTAAAGTGAGCAATGAAACAGTAAAGAAATGTGCCGAAGCAGGATATAATTGTCAACGGACGAAGAGATAGAGTGGTGTTACAGAAGCAATTGCAGAATACAGATGGTGCAATGGAACATCAGAAGAAAAGGATAGAGTAAATGGAAATAAATATAAATTCGTATAAACTCGTGGTGAGTGGATGAGCGTGAGACTGGTTGTTCTGTGGTATAATTTGATGATGTTGTATCTCAAATCGTGATTGATAATCCATACATAATTTCGAATCCAAATATCATACAGATTGTAAGAGAGAGTATACAGCTAAGTAGTGAAAATCGAGAAACTTTTGGATGGAATTGAAAAATTGGAAGAAAAAAAGACCAATAAATGTATTTTGTTTAAGAGCAAGATACATGAAGCCAATATGTGCAAAGTAGTGCATGAGGTAAAAATAGACGACCATCAGAATGAAGTTAATTGCTGCTTAAGGTAGGCTGACACGGTTCTAAATGAAGGCCTGGTGGAATCTTCAGTTGGAAGAAACATAGAAGTAAGCATATACAGCAGATATTCTGTTTTACAATGATGTATGCAATTCGATGAGAACAATTCTTGCAGAATTGGAAATTCCTTGCAAGTATTGGGAAATATCGATCTGGATAAAACTAAGACAACAAAGAGAATTAACAAGATGACCAATACTTCACTTCGAGATATATTCAACCTTGGAAAAACTGAAAATGTTCGGTGGGATGAGCATGAAAAAGAACAACATAACATAATATACAAAAAAGATACTCATGACATGTTTAGAAATGATGAGGGAGCACGAAATGGATAAGAACATCAAACATGGAAAGGTAATGACTGATGAAGGTAAGTAATAAATTTGCAAAAAATGTGACAATATTTAAATATGACAACAGTGCGAGACTTAGATATGGACGAGTCCACAGCAGATGAGCATAAGGACCACTATACCTCACTGTACAGCTTTAAAAAATAGGTAGCACATAGACTGGAACAACTACCCGAAATGGAAAGAATTAAATGACCGTCAACGAGTGAGGAAATACAGAGTTATGGAATCACCAGCTTGGCCTCAGAAAAAGACAGAGATGTAAGAGAGATTAAGGGATTACTGTAAACATGTATGTAATGGAAAGGAAGATCAGCAGAACTAACAGCAGAAAATGCTTAAATCCTGGGGAAAACGGAATTGGTATAATCGGGTGCAGAATTTCCAAGAGGAGTGACAGATGAA
>SCLF01654347.1:0-14347 GCA_004367975.1 Mesochordaeus erythrocephalus | reverse complement strand
ATGATGTGCGATTTTCGGAAAATTTAGGATAAACATTTAAAATGGTGCAGGTAGCCGAGCTGAACAACACTAAAATAGAGTTTTTCGGACATCAATCGACAGCTATGGCGATAATAGCGGGTTTTTTTTATCTCGTGCCAATTTTTTCATAATACCGTATACATAGCTACCGTATAAACTGATTAGCTGTACTCAATGCGTAAAAATGGATGTGCGGAGTTTTGCTGGAAAATGCAGTACAGACACTTACGAAGCGAAGCTCGGACGGAATTAGCTGACATAGTGACTTGTTGTGGTCAGGGACAAACGATTAAATCGCCTAACAAAATCAAAGATTTGGCAAGTGAAGCTCAGTGTTGGGGCCATATTGCATCGGTTTCGATCCCAGTGTTGCTATACTCATGGATTCAGAAATATTTCGATTATTGACCGTTCAGAAATCGTTTTGGAATCGGCATAATCCTGAATTTGTCGTGATGATTATGTCTCACTTAGATCACTACACGTCACATGCCGCACGAATTGCGACATTGAAAGTAATATGTGGAAGAAAAATTCGCACCGCGGTTTACACGAAGTTGAACTGGCGATGGTTTGTGCTTAATCGTAATGAAGAGAACAGTTAGTGACGCTGTATACTTCTGCGGTGGACCGGAATCAATCGGCCATTGAGTAGAAAACATTCATCGACATTGATAGTGTCGGAGTGCAAGCATGTACAGAGTTTTGACGGCGGAACAGCCATGAGAACGATAACAATGCGGGGAGCAATAACTAACGGAAAGGTCAGGACGCTAAATATTCATCAGCTTCTTGCTTGGCTGCGATAGGGGGGCTTCGAGTTGTTCCCGTACGTATACAACAGAAGTGCCTTCAAATGACAGTTGAGAATGTTATAAACTTCATCTCTAAACGTACGGCGGACTGTATTATGCATTTGCAAAAAGAAAGCGGCCTCAAAAATCAAAGGAATGCTACGGATATAGTACGGTCCATATGCCAGAAAGTTCAAGGTTCGTAAGATGCATGACACGAAAGACCAATGGAATAACTCTTGGAATGTAATGCGAGAACCGCCGAATTGCAGTACCGGGAACGAACACCACTTCCGTAGAGCAGCAGGGAAGAGCAATACAAAATGCAAGGGGAGCCAAGGAAAGGCCACTCACCAAAAGGAACATAAAACCGTGTTTTTACATAGAGTGGGCTTCGGTAGAGAGTGACCCGACACTGTAGGCCGGCACTATAGGCCGGCACTATAGGCCGATACTATTCGTTAACTACGACACCATTCGTAAATTACCGATTGGCCTTGGTTGATCTCAAATAATGCCAATACTATATAGGCATCAACTTCACAACCAATTGGAAAAAGGTCCTGAAACTAAAGCAAGAGAAACGGATGCACGTAAAATCCGCAAATATAAAATAATCTAGTTCTGGCGATAATTAATAGATAACGGTAGAATCTGAGTATCGGAATACAGGCATGCAGCGATCGAATCACTACAACGAAACAAACTATAATGAAATATAATAGTTTCAGTCGCTCCTGGGGTGTTTCAATTTCCGGAACCTGACACACCGGGTGACCTCATCGACACTAGGACTAGCCATTCCAGACGTGAATAGGGACACATTTATACGGGTGACGGACAAGAATGATATGACGATAGCGCCTGCTTATTTATATATACCATGTAAAGGAAACTACTTGAAACCGGTTGAATTCCTTTCAGAGAGTCAATATATATCAGGGAGAAGGACGTACTAAACCGAGCAGAAAATAAAAGTATGCGCGGATCCTCGTTGAAGTCGCGACATACAGGTGGAAATATTATATACCTCGCACACGTTTACTCAACCGTCTTAAGATAATGAAAGTGGTACATAATAATTAGGGATGGACCGTTGACCAATCAAGTGGCGTGAAAGTCCGCCTTTTGTGGGCGAAATTATTAAACGGAAATGATAAAAGCTTGCCGGGGTGAAAGTTTGCATGGTGCAAACCGGGATTAATAATCAATGCTTTTGTGGAAACCTGCATCGAGTGCCAAACGAATGACTTTGGCCAGGCAGACCATTGGGCAAGCTGTCGTAGGATGTGAACGGGCGGACGACTGTACTAAATTTGTATATCCAGGCAAGGTGTGGCAGGCAAGTAAGGCATGTATATAAAAACAGATAACAAAAATTGTTCTCACTTAAAATGACGGAGAATTTAAAGGGGAATTTATCATCTATCTTGAAGCAAGGAAGATCCAGCACGTCAAGTCTGCGCCGTATCATTCACAAACAAACGGACTAAAGGAGCGGGGAATCAAACTCTGGGTGAACGGGATATAAAGTTGCCGGGAGGATGCCTATCGAATACAAATAATGTTCGTCATTCTGAGTGGAAAATTGAAACAGTAAAGAACACGAATGAAATCTGGGAGAGCTTAAACGTCGTCGGAAGCCGTAAAACCGAACAGAGGAAAAACAATTGACAAGCAAAATTTCCAACCCTACCAGCACGTTCCCAACCCTACCAGCATGTTCCCAACCCTACCAGCTCGTCTTTTCGGGTGGCGAGATGTGATGGACCATACGAAATAATTTCGGAAGGGCGACGGTATTGAATAATCGACGAATGCGGGTAGCAATACGTAATGCGTATTGGGGGATGCAGTTAATTCTATACACCGAACGAATATTCCGAAATGTAATCCACGTAGAAACGCAGGCACTCTGCAGGCTTGTTGTTTCGGATGAAGAAAACATTTCGAGAGTTCAACCGCTTGTGTCTTGGGTAATAACGATACCATTCATGGTGGTAACGTACACAAAAAATAGCCCTTCGAAAACTGGGCCTTGGTCATAAAAGTAGTGCATATCTTATAATATATATGGGCGAGACAACTCAAAAAACTCGAAATCATCTAGTGAATTTCATGGGATTGTGGAGAACAGACGATATTCCAACCGACGAATAATCGTGCCGAATCTGGGAGGTTTAGCAACCAAAAAATGGCTGGGATATGGACAAATAATGGACAAGTATGTTAACAGTTAAAAAACCCAGTATGATACGTGTGTCAACTAGGTATAATCACTGGAGCAGTAGAGGAGAGCATTCCTCGGGTAAGGTATCATTATTGGGACCACGATTGAGATTATTTATCATATAATGACACAGCGTATTCATTGGCTATGTGGGTCGATAGCTCAATTGTTAGAGAATTCTCCGTAAATTAAAGCTTCAATGCTCGATTCACTACTGTACCCCATACGTCGGCATCATGTGGTAATTCTAACCACACTCTGCTCAGTTGGGTTACAGTTGTCAACGAAGTATACGGCGTTAATAAATCGACAGACATAGCTCAAATTCTGCGATATAATACTGTATTGGGGATTTGATTAGACTGATTACACTAGTTACACTAGTTACACTAATTCCCTACATTTAGTAAGAGTATGAGATTCTGAAAAATGTCATTAATCAAAAATGTCCTATAGAGCATCCTGAGCTAATGTTTAGAACTCTACTATCCTTCCGATAAATGGATTTGTAGTAACAAACAATTCCGAATAGGTGATGTGTTCGACATTATGAGAACTTATCATCTACATAAATGTGCGGTTGTGAGTATTTACGAATATAAATATGTTGCGTTAGTCCATAAATGCAACATATTTATGGATGATTGATGACTGAAACAACATGCGTCACGGAAAGTGCGCCTGTTTTCTATAGATAGCGGCATTTACATAATGCATGTAAACGTCAAAAGTGAACATTGGGCTTATGCCATGTTAGCGTAAACACGGCATGTTAGCGTATACATGCCATGTTAGCGTAAACACTAACCACCATCTCGTTCTAAACAACACTCGAGAAGATGACCACAATATAACACAAACTCAATGCGTGAGGTAGCCCTGGGAGTTAACGATACGCTAAAAAAGTTTTTACGACATAAACGTCTAAACACGTGTAATACTCCGGAAAAGTAAACTTCGGGGTGGGTCACACGGTTTAACATATCAATATGTATATATAGATCCACCCTCTTAGGGGTGTGGATCTTGTCCGCTGCCTATGTAATGTCCACCCACCCAATGTACATATTTTACATCTTTCTCAACCTAAAAAGAATATTATTTGCTGATAATGAATAATCTATGTTGGTTCGGCAAATGATGTACAATCCACTACGAAATCAGATTTTCCGTTATAAGATGGGAGAAGAATATCGTTTTAAAAATGGGGATCAGGAAAGATCGTACACAACGTTTACTAGTGTACGCTCCAAGCCACTGAATAACATTTTGGCGCTATTTTTAGGGGGTCGTATAATAATCCCTTTTTACGGTGGGAATGATTACAGAATAAGTGCACGATCACAAACCGGTCACCGTGTCATCGTAAGTTTCCACGAAATCGTCTAGATAATTAGCTAAATGATTACATGATAGACCGATATTGCGTTCCAATGAAAATCTCAGCAGCCTTCGGTCTCACTCGTAGCCCTGGGAATTACCGTTTACTAGACATACGCCATCGACGTAATTTTGGTCTTCTATCATCCCTGCTGACGATAATCAAAATGCACGAAAGTGGAACACATTTATCCGTTTTTATTTTATTTCAAGAATTTGCTAGATATAAGGTTATTTATTGAGCCTACTTGACTGGTTACCTGTGATTTATCTCAGTTTCGTACCTATATTGGTATTAATTGTAGTTGCTTTATTTAGATTAATTTATTATTCCATACTTCTTGTTTTCCATCTTTCTCTTTACTGCGCCAGATTTATCCTATTTAGTTGATCACGCACTTCCCTGGTTTGCACTCATCATACATCCACGGATTAACCCATTTCTTTTAATCTTATTTTGTGTAATTATTTTCTTATTTACGTTCCATTTTTCCATCACTCGTTGTGTTGTATTTACTGTCGTCATGATTTGTTGCAGGGTAGACCTTTCCTTTGCCTGCCATGATCCGAGGGTTCGAGTCCAAGTTTTTCACGTGGTTACCAGTTGGTATTTATTCACTTCGACCCTTGCTCAACGAAATGCTGTAATTTCAATAATTTCATCAGGGTTGGCTCGATGATTAAGTTCATTTAACCATCACCAAACCTTCACTTTACATCTACTCTAATTACTGCTTGGCTTAAAACAAAACGTATAAAATTGGGAATTCTTTTGGAATTACTGATGTACTAAACAGTACCATATGGAAAATAAATAGTGGAGGAGCCCATGACAGCAGGTTTACTGTGTTTATGGTAATCCGAATCTCAAAGAATAACACGTTTATGACGTAGTTGTACGTTTTCCCTTACGTTTATTTTCTTTTTTCTTCATCAAACTGTTCATCATGGCCCGCTCCATCAGTTTCTCAACCAGTTTATCGACCCCTGCTGGTTCCTCCTTTCTTGTCGTTGTCGTGCTTTATATTTACAACTCTATTCCACTACTGCGCTTATTATTTGAAGTGGAAACGGACGCATTATTTGTCACTCGTACGCCCTACAATTTCCGAGTCTCTTAATTGCTATCTCGTCTTGTAATTTGTCGATTTACAATCTTTCGCGTTGTTGCTTCCATCATTTTCTCATTCGATACATCTAATCAGATCAATGGGTTTCCGAGAAAATTATATTGTTCCAGGTATTGGCAACTTTCTCCCATCATACACTTCCATCGTCCCCAGAAGGTCGTCGCTGGTAATTAGTAGGGTTTTCGTTCTCTGATTTAATTGTTGCTTGCTAAGTTCATCCAACTCTATTATACTGTTTTTGGTCATCGGTGTTTATGTTGTCCTGTTTGCCTAGGTACTGTTTGCCTAGGTACTGTTTTCCTAGGTACTGTTTGCCTAGGTACATTTAACTTCATCTTAATTTGTGTTGGTAATATTGGTCTTATTTTTAACCTTTAGAATTACCTTGTTAAGCAACTATGGACGCACAAAGGTGGACATAATTGTTTTCCATTTTGTTTATCTAATAACACTAAACATACGAATCGGTTATCGTGTTGTTCATTTTCTATTGCTAAGAGCCATGTTTTATGTTTAGGGTAAATACAAATTTCAACCCGTAAGTTTTCTATCGCTTAATCCTGAAGGGGTCGGTGCTAATTTAAAAACTATTATCACACTATTATAACAATCTTATTTTTCTATGTATATTGAAAGTGCCTGCTAGCGGGTGTATTATGCAAGCAGTTCAAAACCGCATGCAGTACATATGTTGTATATTATCGTAGGCCAGTAAGGTAAGCTCACGTATGGATATACCAATAACAATGTGGAGGTTGCTCGAGAATGGGGATGTTCATCTACGAGTTTCTGGAAGATCACAAATTGCATTATTTTAAAATTTGCCACGATTAAAGACTATGTCATCGATTAATGCTATCTCTTCTTAGATTCATGACCTTGCTGTCTGATGTGGAAGCATTTGTATCATATCAATGAAACTGAACGCACCATTTGTGTAATCTGACTGATCCGTGCGATTTACCACATCACATTATGTGCCATCTAGATTCCAATTCCAATGTCTCACTCTGGATTGATATAAGTGCATGAGATGCAAAACTATTGCTGAGATCCTCACGGCAGTTCAGCATATTTGCTCTATCACCAGATCTGTTGAAATCGGGTTGTTATTTGCCTTCCCTAGATTAAGTAGCCCTTGCGTTATGGCAACGCGGTGTAACTTACTGACAATCAAGCGCCAATTCGTACACACATTTGCTCCCATTTGTATCATCATCTCTAATACGGATGTGCACAGCTTCGTCCATCCTGTTTTCGAAAGGTATTTGGTCAAACCCCTAATTCTGATAATCTTCCCAATGCATTTCCATCATGTTTTCAACGTCCGCTTCTCTTTTGTAGATGATAATATTATCCTTTCTGCCAATTTTCACACCGAATCAGGAGCCTTCTCGTCTCTAACAAATATTTCACCTCTCTTCTGGCTGGTTGCACATTTATGTGATCCTCCCATTCATTGAGATCAAATATATATACCACTGTTTCTTCCTCCTGTAATTCATGTTTGATTTTAATCTCAGCATGCGTTTCCTGTATTGATTCAAGAGCCTTATCTTCCTCAATTATCTCATCTTATCTCCTTGATTTCGTTGGTTATTCGGATTCTCAATCTTCTCCCCTATTATCCACGACGCTGAGTATGGGCGTAGTAGCACTGTTTCAGCCGAATCATTTTATATCTATCTATAATAGTTCACCACTTCTTCTGGTGTCTCTATTGGTCTCTCTTCTATCGGCGTGAGTCTACCAAATTTCCACTAAGTTTTTGTAACGACCCAGTCAATCCATTCACGTTGCACATTTCACTGTAATAATATTGTACGATACATTACATAATCTTCATGACTGCTGCTTATTTTGCCATTGTCATCATACTCACAATATTCAAAGTTTCTACTCTTTTTCTACTTCCACATCGTGACTCGTATTGATCTTCACAAATTGAGAATTCACGTCTGTCGTCTGCCTTTCGCACTTTTCTCTATAACTGTACATTGTGTGGTTTTAAATTCCGCATAACAAAATGGTAATTGATTTCCGATTTAACCGTATTTCGCTTTTATAAGCTTTAGTTTTAGTACCGAAGCCTCACAACTGACCGTTGTTAAAACGATTTTTAACTTTTTTTAGAGTTCTTAGAGGTATATTATAAATCAAAGGAGAGTACATGGTTTATAACTTATGATTTCACCATGTTTAACGCACAGTCTGTAGAACCGAAGCACATACCAATATTACGAATATAATGCATAGTACTGATCTAAAAAACAACGAATTACCAGGATGGGATCAGTAAATCCATTCGACAGGTTATTCACCAGTACTCAATATGTACTAGATACCAGAATAATTGTTGGGACTTCGAACTATTGATTTATTCAGGGACCTTGAGCTTCAAAACATATTTTTACTGTGGAATAAACATGCGATAGACAGTTCAAATATGATATAAAAAAAGAATTTGCTGAAAGCTTGCTTATGAGAATTACCCGCCTTATCCAGCAATCGTCGTAAACGTAAAAATGATTCCGACCATACGTTCGAGTCAGTGGTGAAAATCCCCAAACATATATAAGTCTTGGGTATAATGAATGACCAAAGTTGGGTTTATCAGTACGTACATAAAATAAATGTCATCACACTTACCTAGGATCTGGAGAAATCAATTATGATTTTGACAAATCAGATCAATGAACGTTTGTATACTCACGGCAGCGTAAGTAGCCCGTATGGTCTGTAGCAGAAGTATGCTTTTCATTAGTAAACGTGCCAATTTTCACAGCCTTTAATAAATAGTATATTTTCAACAGGATCACAAGGGGACATACAGACTTGCGGCTTTGAATGAAGTTACCATTAGGAGTTGATTCGTATATATCGTCACACGCTATTTGCCCAGCGGTCAATGAAAGGACCTAAATTCCGTACACCTAATATCAACACGCGTGGAATACAAATTCTCCCAATTGTTCCCTCCCAATCAGACACTTTTTGCGACACGAGTTTCTATAAATTAAAGATCCAAAAGTTACCACAACCGCTACAAAATTGAGTTTGTCACGTCGTTGTAAGATGTTGTCGAGCATACATAGTCATTGAGAAGGACGATGTTTAAGAGCGGGACTGGCAAGTTCGAATTGAGCTTTGAAATTATCTTATTACTTGCTCAGATTGGCATTCGATCGCTTGATTTTGTCGCATACATTAACCGGTGATGTTTAAAAATATAATGTATTATCTTAACCGCAGGAACAACAAAGATAACGTCTAAACATTGTTTAACTAACCGTTTCGACAACGTGGACCTGCTTGTTCAGCATTTCTTTATAACCACCTGTAAGTCACCAGCTAATTCATCGGATTATTTCACGTTACATAATCGTGAATTTGAAATTTGAAAAAAACTTAGAAGAGGTCTGCTGTCTAAGGGGTTATAAAACCCTATGTAGGCAGGTTTTATTGCCACTTTGGAAGTAAAGCCTTAACAATATTAAATCATGCGCTACTATGTATGACTATAGGACGACATCACCCTTAACCGGGTCGTAACTTCAGTCAGACTGATGCTACCCTATGTTTTCCAAATTTTGCTAACATACTTCAGACCAGGGATGTAGAGGAATCGACCGCGGCGGTATCGACCCCATAAATCTCCATCTCATTTCCACTTTCAAATAAATCAACTACCACCACTAATAAGTCATATGTGTCTAAGTATACATAAATGTGCGTACGGGTTAAAATACGACCTTCCGTGGAAGTTCTAAGCATCTACTTAACGCGCAAACTCATAAACAAAAAGTAAGCCGGAGTCTATATTCATATGTAAAAGGCTATTTCACTAGGCACCATAAATATTCGCATGCACTTAGATTTATAAAGAAAGTAGGCTAATGTTAAAGCAGAAATTTTGGTAACCTAATGGTTTGAATATGAAGTGTCTAAATGCCTTAATTTCAGCTTACAAAAGTGGTCAAAATCTAATTTACTCAATAAGTCTGCCGAGGCTCCTTTTGGGATGTACGTAAAAGGGGGACCGCGCGAAAAGGAGGAAACTGTTTCCTTATTTTGGCGCGGCATAATAATTCCGCAAATAATGCCGCAAATTATGTCGTCTAGATACCGGGTTGTTAAATCGGACACAAAAACTAGGGTTAGCGAAGCTAACCATCATTTTTGTGTCTGTCTGTTTATAACTGGCTTTTAATTCTAAACATTGTTTTCTTACTTTGAACAACACCCCTTAATTACGCCCTGTGCAGACTGGATTCAACGTATCTCTATTAGAAATAGAGACTCACCCACAAATACCCGGTGCTACTACAATCGCCCTTTTAACTTATTTAATATTGATTTCGCCATTCGTTATAGCTACGTATTTATAGCTATGGATTTGTACATAAAATCGTTATAATCTAATAAACAAATAGTTTCGCAATTAAAATTCTAAAGTGATTGAATAATCATTTGAAATGGCAGCAAAAAAAGATTCTACACCAGGGGAAAATATTTTAGACTACATTATATAGAAAGCAAATTAGAAATCGAGCAAATTTCTCAAATGTAATCGTCATTCCTCAAACGGATATCGACAAAAAATTAGTGAACATAAACATTTATGGGATCAGATAGAATTATATTGTGAATAACTTTACTATGAAACTATACTATTTAATGATTTGTGGGTGCTCCACGTATTTTCCAGAATATCAAACATATTTAGACATTTAACAACGTTGCAAGACCACGTTTGACTTTTTGGCCCGATTTGTCAATATTCATTTGACCAAAATGACGACAATTGTCCAAACACGGGAGGAATTAAAAGAATTAATTCTTACTGGGATTTATATGAGTATTCCCTAGTCGTGACCCGGTTAAACAGCTTTTTAAGGGTCTATTAGTGAGGACGGCTTGGCCGAAACCCTGCCCGAGTTTCACGGCGGTAACCGTATGTACTCTCTACCAAGAGACGCTCTAACAAAAAGAGTTTAGAACGAAATTAATGATGGGCTGCTTATCATTGCGTTGAAATGGCTGTATCAATAGGCATAGCTTGCACAATTGGCGGTTCATCATTGAGACTACAGACTTGATGGTCAATATAAATTCCTTGTGCGCTTATATTGTGGACAGTAAAAACAAAATCACTGAATTAGTCACTTTTAAGTGTGTTCCGTACATTTCTGTATAACGGACGACAAATATCGTTCTCATTAATACGTAGTCGTTCATGAGGACAAAATTGCTAAACCGGAATTGTTAATTTTCTGAAAACATACAGCGTGGTATAAATGACAGTAACTCCAACGAGGACAATCGACCCAGGTAATCGAAGAACTTGCCTAACCGCCCGTGGACATAGCGGGGAGGTTATCCAGGCGCGGTACCACTCTAGGAGTATGGAACCAAACGCGCTGCTCAACATAAAAACAACTCGTGTTTATTTTTAACGTCTTAGTTGTACTAAAGGTTTTACCTCGGCTTCCAAACGTGTTTGTTACGTATTCCCTATACATCGGTTAAGTCCTTACAATGATCAATTCCATTGGTAGCAATCATAGGCGACGTTCAACAACATATTGAGTCCGTCTTATAACGCAGTAGCCACTACACTGGTGTTCATAATCCTATAAATGCATGTAAACGATAGGAGCAATGGTTAGTGCGCCTTATATTTATTTACTGTACAGGTTGTTCCATCCATAGCGAAGGAATTCTATAACTTTAATATATTCAACAAGTGCAGACCACTTTTAGATTCATTATAATCATAATTTAATTTCGCCGTTAATGTACGTTCAAATTATTCAATTTAAACCATGAGAATATAACGAAGAAAAATTGATTACTTAAAAACTATCATACTCTACCGCTCTAATTTTGAGGGTTAACAAAGACTTATCGTCTATTAAATCATCTGGAGAAGATAATGAGGCTAAAAATTGTCGCCCAATTAGAAGCGAGAAACTGATAAAGGCCGTTAAAGAGAAAATTGTTGAAAATGCGAGGATTTCCGTTCGAAAGCTGTCACGTGACCATAAGTCACGACATGTTTTCGGATTATAAAGGAATATTTGATAATGAAGTCTACGTTATCCCACATTATTAAAGAAAAAACGCTTGTCCAGGTGTCGTCAAATTTTGAGCGGAACTAAATATCCAAAAACGAAGAAAATGTCTACATTTACAGTGACGCAAACCCGGACAAAAAGAACCATCAGTACTGGACGGCTTACTTTGAGCACCATCAAGTCACCAAGAATACAGCCGGCGTAAAAGTCCCCTTGTTTTCATTAAAGAACTCGTAAAAATGAACACTGACGGCCTACGACCTGGAAGGAAATTACTGCTTCCAACGGGATCGAGTCCCTGCCACACATTAGACGAGCTTCGAGATGAAGAAAAAAACATGGCGAACATGCGGGTCATTGAAGCGTAGATATAAAGTTATCGATGCTACCAATTTGGTTCAGTCGTTTAAAAATATCGCAAATTTTCGTAAGTGCCTTCGTTATGGATGCAACACCCTGTACACAGAATAGGAAAATGGACAATGGTATATGGTAAAAAATCAAGTGTAGCTTCCACTTCCGGTCTAAACTATGTTAAAAAACGGATTTGTTTTAGGTGTGGTCCTGTTACCACTCTAGCTGAAGTTATGGCCCAATTAACGGAAATCTGTGCATATATTGACATAGTTCAGCGTGCGGGTTAACAATGGTAAAAGTCTTTGCGGTCAAATTTGGTTATTATGGATGGAAATTACGGTATTATATCTCTCAGCCAAACTTTTGTTAATGCAACCCGCAGGCAACCTTTTCGATATTTATGACCGACAACAAAAACGAGTAGCTTCCATCTCCGGAATAAACAATTTCGACCTTATTCCAATATTACTAAGAGTATAAAGGAATTGAATTTAAACACCTTTCAACCGATTTTGTTCAACGTCATACTATTTTTACCCGTCGCTATTACTTGAGAACACTGAACTAAGTAAGTAAAGCTTTCTGGTTTAACACTTTACGGTTTAGTTGAGATTATACGAACATCTGAGAATACGGTTTTAAATAGACTTATACCTTAACCAATTTGCATTTTCTTAAGATATCACTGGAGGTCGATATAATGCCGGGTGGAGGTAAATGAAGCGCTACTTTTATCAAAGAATGATAATGATCATCGCAATTTGGGAATTATCACCAGCATAAACGCAAACCGGAATTGTAAAACGCTGAACTACCACTACTGGTGGTACCTCCGGTCTAAAAATTATTGCAAAAATGATGCAATTGAGAAGTGGAAAAGACCCAAGGCTTTTTGCATCTTCTTTTAAACAACGGTGAAATATACGGAATTTATATTATCAGTAATACTAGGTGTAATCCAAACCAAATAAATGAATATTTAACGCTGCGACACTCTTAGTATCGGAAATAACAATAATAATACTATTAAAACAAGATTCATAAAAAGTTCATAATCGAGTAAATTAAGTTGCTATCCAATTCGTTGCCCTAAAAAGCTTACTCTTTCCACTTAATTATGATCCAGCCGAACATTTCGGGTCACAATTTCTTGTCAGTTGGTAGCCCAAATTATGCGACACGGCTGTCTTAATTTGTAAGAACTGAATTTTTTAAAGTGTCACTTCCTAAGTACCTGTGGATACCTATATTTTTGAAGTTATTTGTCCACTAGAGCAACAATTTGCTGCACTTTTCGATTCAAAATAATCAACTTCCTCTTTTTATATTAACAATTATGCGGTACTGTCGGTCTAAAACATGTTCCATTTGGGTTTCTGTACCGAAGTTAATATCGTCCATAACCAAAGGCTTCATTTCATCCAAATCCTATTCATATCCATATCATTGTACTGTGAGCTCACTCCAATATTATTGACCGCAAATTATTTCTTCAGTTCATGTCATTTTTCGCGTTCGTTAAACTAATTTTACTTTCAAATATAGTAAATAGAAATGCGCCGATACCCACATTTCAAACGGAAACAATGTCTAATATAAAGGATTTCTAATCAAAATTCGATTTGAACAAAAATTATTTTTAGTTCTCTGATGAATATTGTTAGTTAAGTATCTTTACGTTAAAAACTTATGTGCAGCTAAACCAATCCAACGCAAAAATGGCCTGTTCGTCCCAACTTCGTAACATAAATTCCCGGATTTGAGTAGCACTTCCGGTGCTAGCTCGGGCCTAAAATGGCCTCAGAGGATTATTTGATTTAGCTCCCGGGGTGAGAGTCACACGCAACATATTAGGTAAGCTACGCTAACTCTGGTTATTATTACATTTTATAAAATGTCGAAGCTAGCCATAATTTTTCTCTCCAATTTTATAACCCAATTATACTTGCTTAACAGCTTTGAAACAATAATAAAGCAGTTATTAAATAAACATAAACGGGTTGTTAAATTAGAGACCAAAATTACAATTAGAGTAATTATTTATACGGATCCATTACGATTTTGACATTGTCGACATTTAAAATGTTTTTTAAGATTTAAAAATAATCTGGTTGTTAAATTGGAGCAATATTAGGGTTGCGTGTGTCAGATTCTAATTGGGCACTTTTTATTAGGGTTAGAATTACTTTATTGTACAAAACGTAATTGATCATATTGGTTTAGGAGGGTTAAAAAACGATCTGTTATTTACCATTTATCTTTTGCCCCTCATCTATAGCTCCCAGACACATTTTTGGTTACTTATGACCAGGGACCCTGTTTTTAGTGTTTTTAAGGCCTTAGGCGTGGTTGAATGTT
>SCLF01653246.1:0-23658 GCA_004367975.1 Mesochordaeus erythrocephalus | reverse complement strand
CTTCACTCGCCCTTTCTCTCTTCACTCGCCCTTTCTCTCTTCACTCGCCCTTTCTCTCTTCACTCGCCCTTTCTCTCTTCCTCGGAGCACCCAATTTGGCAGAAATAAATTAATTTTTCAGTTTTTTTTCCAAGGCTTTTAACTTAGAGATGTGCTACTAAAACTAGAGAATTAACCGGGGCACGTGGCGGGGCGGGTGCGTGTTGTCCGTTGCTTCCAGATGTCTACACTCAATTGACTTTCTCATCCTCAACTACTCTGCTCTAAAGGTTGTACAATTTATTATTATTATAACGCGGATGGGTAACTACTATGGGAATGTCTGGGTTCTGTTCAAGCTGAGCTGGGCACCCTTAGACAGACCCATTACACTATGCGGATCCATATCGTGATATGGATGGTGCATCGACTTCAAGTGGGCCATAGGTTCGTCGGAGCATCATACGGATGACTGATGTCCTCGCGCTTGCCCTGGCTCTCAACACGCGTTCGGGAGCTTATTTTACTACATGCATTTGAATTATCAATTTCCCAAGGGAACAACTAGTAATCACATTTTGCAAACTTCGCAATAATGCAGCAATTAATGGTCTTCTTTTAAATTGCCTGTCTCTTTTAAATACCTCCTGCTTGTCCATGACTCTTCTATACTCTAATCAAATCAGTTTTAAACTGAATTCGTCAACAAGCAATTACGCTTGCACTAAGAGAAATCTTTGGGATTCGATCAATTCAAATAGACAATTCTTTCCTCTCTACCATGACTAGGTCAGTCTTTATCTTTGATATATTTCGGCTGCTAGTGGGAAGTGTCTTCAGCTTATAGTGTCTATAAATGTATTGACTGGACAGCTGCTGACATATATCTCCACGGTGTTAGGACGTCTGCCTATTCGGCGTACAGATCTTTTTTAGGAACTCTACGAGTGCCACGACTGCCTTTAATTTGTCTCCAAGACGTGACAATCCGCAATCAAATCCTCCCTCTTCACTTCATTTAGAAACATTTGCTGGTTACTATGGTCCCTCACGTGGCCAAATTCAAGGACAGGCTACGGACAATCCTTTCGTAACGCCGTATGCTAATCCTAACTTCCGTCCGGCCACCACAATCACGCCCAGTCATAATAATACGGCTGCTACTATAGCACCATTTTCCAGATGGCCCATATTCACTCACCATCCGGTCAGGAGTCCATCTTACCAACCTAATGTCCCATCTCCCATAAGAACACCTGTGCCAGCAAGGACTCCTACCCCGTTACTACGAAGTGTAACTACACAGCAAGGCCACGGGAGGACTCCTCCCTATGCTCGTCAGCCAGTCGGCCACCGAGGTGGGGGCAGACATATTTCTCCTTATCACATCGATAATAGAAGATGGGGCAACACACCCAACCAAGTGGCCGGACACCATGCTTCTCCAGACCACAGCAGATTCTCTCCATTCAGAGGACACAGAGCTAGGGGAGGCGTATATCCACAACGAGGTGCTTATTCTCAACGGGGCTCATTTCCACCACGTAAGAGGCAACGTACTGATTTCCCTCCTGTTGCGAACCGCAAACTTCTAGTTATAACTTTCCACGATGATCCCGCTGCTCCATGGACAACGGCTCATGACACGATCACAGAAACCACTGTTACGGGCTCAGTGGATGTCACAGCATCGTTCCTTTACTTAGACTTCAATCTCGGCACCTCTGATGGATTTATCACGGATAAACTTCTGACATACTCTCTAAGGAAGGACATTGACTACACGATGGCCTCCGCCCAGGTGCCAGATAACTGGACAAGTGCCGCTCTCCCAAGGAGAATAATCTTTTATTCTCTGAAAAATATCATCAAGACATCATATTTTCTCCACGAAAATCTCACTAAATGGTCATGCTGGTATGCCTTTAGTCAGACGGTCTTTCTGGGCTGTATGTTTTCGGCCACCAAGGGCATGATTAATGAATATACAATTGCCACATACGATCAACTTCACTTCAATACAGTTATGGTACGCATGCTTAGAATTTGGGAAACGCAGAAACTTGCATGTGTGGCCCCCGACTACATAAATCAGGCTCGGGAAAGACTAGTTGCGGATGTCAAGTTCACAAGCGCATGTGACGGGCGCAAATTCGGTCAAGTGAAGCACTATTGGCTTCACGAGCACTATAATGGGTGTTTCCACTCATTTAGACAAGCATGTATCTGGCTGTTACCGGTGGGCGAAGTCTTGGTTGCTTTCAAAAAGGCCTATCATGAGCGTAGGATTATTATATTAAATCGAAATGGGCTTCCAGTACTGATGGTCAACACACCGAACTTTAAAAAGCTCAGGGCCGAACAAGACGAGCATGACAAGGAGTGGCAGGCTGAACTAAAACTTAAACGGGAAAATTACAACCATGTTATACGACTCCAGCGGGTCACTTGGAATGACAGGTCAGCTCTCTCTATTGCAACAGAGACCATACGTACGAATGACAATATGGCCATGGCGCAACACAGATTCAGTCAAGTACTGGATCCAGATATGTGGGGCACTCTGGACGACCTAGGCCACTTACGCTACCTCGCTGATCAAGAAGCTAATCGTGATCCCCTGACCGCTATCAAGATGATTAGACCTGGCACTCTACATGAATGGAAGAAAAGCTTTTTATGGAGCCGCATATGTGGGCGAGCTGATCCAAGCGTCCTGAAGGTCATCCACGACATTGAAAAAACGTCCGTGGCAACTTTCAAACTGCTGGGGGAGGCCTTTGTCTCTGAAATTAAGTACAATATGAAAATTAAGGCAGAATTGGAATTCACGGCTGAGGAAGTCAGACTTAAACACGAAGTATATGATGCCAAGTTAGCATTCATCGGCAATCATATCTTCAGGCCCGAAACCCATCAGAGAGAGCATGCCATCTTCACCGATAACTTCCAGGGGGTGGACTCTATAGGATCGGTTGAATCTGCCGTTACTGCATTGAGAAATCATACTGACAACAGAGCGACCTATATTGCACCTGTCTTCGATGCTGCCAACTGGGAGGATAATTACAATAATCTCATGTCTTCCCGCATCCAGCCGAGCACTACGGTTAGCACAGTACTCAGTAAGTCAGGGTTTCAACAGAACACGTCTACTTTTGCCATTAACTCGCCTAATACAGCTCGCCAATTACGCAGCCATAGTCTCCCCTGTAGTATCCTACCTCCCAACTCTGTCAGTGAAAATATCCTTCCTCCTAACTCTGTCAGTGAAATTCCAGTACACAGACCATGGAACTGCAGTCCTAATAACTCTCTGATGGGGGCCACCTCCTTTACGGGGGCGGCGACTGATCACACTCCCCTAGCGATGTATGCTTCCGTCCCTCTTACGTCCTCACCTGCCGGTAATATTCTCAACTCTACCGAGCAATTGATAAATTCCCCAACCTTACACGGCTCTCCGTCACACTTTCTTTCTCCGATCAAATACTCGTTGTATGACGTCGACCCAGTCGATCTAGACTCCCCATTTGAATCACTGTCTATCAACTCGGATACGACTCCATGTAATCCCTTCCATGATGCTCGAGTCAGTAATCTCCTATACAACAATCATATAATCAATCCTCTGGGTCTTGATATAGCTATACAGGGTTCTCATGCATTTTCCGAACAATTAGAAGATGTAGTCGCAGTCAACACGATGCCTAGGCCTATACCCAACTATACTTACTCATCAGGGGTACAGTTGTTGCGCTCTTCTGACCACTCGGTCACTCAGCTGGCACGGACCGCATCCGATCCTGATCCTCCTAGTGCGATCATTGCGATTGGCTGTCACATCCCTCCTACTAGGATTAAATCAACTCCAGTACCTGAGAAACTTCGATCTTGCCGTCCAGGGCTCAGATCCTCCACCATTAAAGCTAGCTCTGAGCTTAATGTGCTCAAGGCCAGTTTCCTGGATAATAAGCTGAATATAAACGAAGATATCTTGTGGGCTCTCGTAGAGGGGTCGAAAATATGTGGCTCAGATCTACAGGCCGGGCAAGTGGTGGCATGTCTTGACAAGTTCAACTCACATGCTGTGATTCTAGAAACTTATGCCTGGAGCCGCAATGAACAGGGTATCAAATATGATCGGAATAAGTTTGGAATTAAACGCGCCAAGCTCTGCGTTCGCACGGGCAAGCCCAAGTGGGTATGCTGGTGCGTTCTGTTTTCTGAGTGGGTCATAATATCACTCAGATATATTGTGGAAGCCACCCCCCCGGTCGACGGTTGTGGCGATCGTGATGAAGCCGCTTTCCTCATGGAAAAACTCCTCCCTTTGTTCCATAAGCTCAGCCAGCTTGATTATCTTAAATCCATTTCGAGGAATATGGATCCATGTATTTCCGCTGTCCCCTTCATCAGCTATCATCTGTTCCAACATCTCGAAACCATCATGCACACAATTTCTCGGCATCTAGCTATCCCTATTAGTTTTTTCACTAAAACTTCTCTGATCAGGGAAATTGATAAGATTATAGCTAAAAGAGACGCTACCACTACTAACCCAGAAAGCCACCGCAGTTCGAGAACATGCAGGTCGATCAACAGGAGGAATTCGCCAAGGATGCCAATGTCTCGGAGACCTTCTGATCCGTCAATCATCCCATCGCAAAGGTTTGATTTATCTAGTCCCGACAATACACCAAGTCAATACGAGTCAGTTTATTATTCTCAAAACATGTCGAGTCACGACTATACACAAAATCTATCTACGCAGTTCGGGGCGGGGCTTGGAGAAACTAGGGCTGACGTTGACCTCGTCTACGGGGCGGCTAAGCATAGAATGATTAGTAAACCTGCTCCGTGTCGAGCTGCTATCAGTCCGTGTCCAGCAATCGAATTTGAACCAACAGAGTACTGGTCCGGGGAGGCTGATTTGGCTACTCATCCTTTCTTCCGCAACTTCCGATTGGAGAGAGAACTTGAGATAGCAGACTGTATTAAGAAAAGATACGTACTCCCAGGGCCTGTTATTCCGGGGCTCGAGTTTAAAATCAATAAGAATTCTATCTTTCAATCAGAGTATCTAGCGGCTAATATGGACGCGACGATTAGAATTAACTCGTGGAGTTTCGCTCTACCTAAACTACCGCCGTTCGAGGCTGAGGCCGATGAGCGGTACTGTAACGTTGAAATTGTCTACACCAACTTGAACAAGCCTATTCAAAGTAAAATCCTCACATTAACAGAAAATTATCCGGATGCGCTATTTTTCGCCCTGGTTGAGCTGGAGGTTGATGTCAGAGACCTAGCTAAGAATGCTATCATCCCTGTCGGGTATGATGTTGTGTCTTCGGACCCTATCACGTTAAATGATAATCAGGTGGTTCTGTCTATGATCCTTTATAGGAGTCATCTCTCAGACCACGTCAAAACTATCTACACTAAGTCTCCATTCGTGTCAATCTACTTCAAACGGCAGGACATCTCTGTTAATATTGGCACCTTCTATAGGCCTACTGAGTCCTCTAACAAGTGGATAGGCATGGGCAGCAAGCCACAATTCTTGGATCGTTTCGCTAAACTAGTCTGCCTACAGAGGAAGGTACCGTCTATCATGACCGGCGATCTCAACGGCAACATTAAAAGGGCTCGTAACAACTACGAGAAGTCTTTTGTCCCTGAGATACGGGGTCTGTTAAATGAATACACTAACCAAATCCTCTCTCCTACATTCCACAAGATCACTAGGGGACTAAAATCCTCCCATACCACTATTGATGTTGTGCAGACCAAGAACTTGGTAACCACTGTTAGACAGGATCCGGGGGGTCATATGGCGGGGAACGATGGACACGATGTGGTAATCCTGCAGCTGAGTCAGTCACTTTCCAGGATTATTGACACAACTGAACGTGAGTCTCGCCCACCTCTGGATCATGAACTTACTAAACTCTTGGCATCGTCACTATACGATAGCTTAAAATCCAAGCTTGAAGTCCTTTCAAAGAAAGATGAACGACTGCTCTCTCAAACTACAGGCGTATTTGACTCGGAGTACCTAAATAGCCACCTGGCTGACATCTCGGTTGTCCTGTCATCTGATTTCCTATTCTTATTTCTCAACGAACTAGCTAATCTTCTCCAGCCGGTCACCATAAAGAAGACTCCGATCTATCTTAATAAAATTACTTCCTCGCAATACACTAGACAGTTGAGAGCTCTACTGTTTAGACTCCTTGCTCTGAAAAAGGAACTGGAGGAGAATTCTGACGCCATGTTCAAGCTTGACATTTCCGTCGACCATGTTCAGAAGCTAGCCAACAACAGTCACAATAAGGATAGACGGACACATCATGCCAGAAAGGGTGCTGAATTTTTCTCAGACATTGATATCTTTAAACTCAACAGGAAATTAAATCCCAGGGATAAAACCTTGGTTAATGCTAGTGAGATGTTCTCGGCTTCAGATCTTGCTTTGGAATTCATCAGACTATATGACTCGATTATACAGCACACTATCGGCTTTTCGCCCTCTTACAAAATCGAATCATTTATTCCCCTCCTGGACGTCTCTAACAAATTTTCCTTTGATAAACATCTTGTACCGTGGTCATCCAAAGACCCCTTAGTCAAAAGCTTTGATAAATGCTTCGCCTCCTTGAAAAACAAGACCCGGGGGCTTAACTCCCATCTAAACGGCGAATTTTTATGCTCCCTCCCGGAGGAATACCGTCCACTTATCTATGATGCTATCCGTCGCTACCTTATTATGGGCGTCTACGCAGACAGGTTCCTCTTCAGTAAGCTGGTTGCTATCCTTAAGAAGGGAAACGCGAAAGAAATTAAAAATCGGAGATTTCTAAGTATTGGCTGCGCTGAGCAGCAGCTGACTGGCAAGATCGTGGCGGCCAGTCTGCAGCAGTTCTGTGAGGACAACAGTATTCTGGACGAGCGTCAATTCGGGTTTCGCAGGGGTTACGGATGCGACCTGGCGGTTGCCTCTCTTATATATCAGATGTCGGCTATTCACAATTCTTCCTGTGCGGTGCTGGTGGCCCTAGATCTGAGTTCTGCCTTCTTCTGTGTTAGATACGAGACTTCTTTGAACATCTTAGAGCGTATCGTTTCTAGCCAGGCTTTGCTCTACTTCCGCAGTCAATTCAGACCTAGGAGAGGACAGCTGATTTCTGGAGGAGTCAAATCCCATGTTTTCGACATTCCTGCGATTGGTTGTATGCAGGGAGACCCTACCAGTCCCCTGATATTTAATCTGGCCATCAATGGCTTCATTAGGGCCACGGCTCCTCCTCTCTCCGACTGGGATCCGTCTGCTGGTCGCCGGTGCCAGTGCTACGCCGACGACAGCGTAGTCTTGGTCTGGGATAGCTGTCCAACCAGGCTCTTGAATCGGGTTAATTCTGTCTTGGAGGACACCAAGACCTATATGAATAACTGCGGCTTCCTCATCAACGACATGAAGACGGAAGTCGTGTTAGTGGGTAATGCTGGTCTCAAGAAGCGTGTCCCCTCATGTTTCAACAGTCCTATCGGTCCCCTTAAATTCAGCTCTAGTATCTGTCTACTGGGTTTCAAATTCGACCACCATCTATCTCTCAATCCTCACTTTGAATATACGCTCAACAAGATGCGCGGTCTTACAGTCGGAATCCGTAACCTCATTAACCTCGGCACTAAGCGACAGTTGCTAAAAGTCGCATATGCGAATAGCTATGGCATGTGCACATACGGCCTAGGCATCCAACCAATATGGTCGGACGCCAACTATGCCAGGATGCAGACTGTGCTTAATAGCCAGCTACGGTTAATTCTTGGAATTGATTCCAGTACATCCTACAAACTGTCTCAACGCAATCTACTTAGAATGGGGGATTGGATGCCCATTCACCTTCTACACCAAAAAATGGGACTCCTCACGATCAACAGGATACTCAGAAATCAATCACCTCGTGACCTATACTCTACCCTGAAAAATTCCTTCAAATACAACGATGGGTCTTTCTATAATAATCGAAAAACATCTCACGGCGCATCATTTGGCAAGCTCCTCAAGGCTGGCAGGAAAATTCCTACCTTGCTTAATAAGGATCCGTTTAACAACTTTGCCAACAGGGAAAGCGCCTTTTTTCCCGGTTGCCAAGCTATATTTTTTAACGATCTCCCCGTTTCTATTAGGGAGTTACTTGGTTCCACCCGGTTCGATGTGGAAGTGTCCGTTTACTACAGGACGCTCTGTTATCATCGCATTCAGTTGGGCAAGGAAGGATGTAGTCTATGCAGTACTAGCTTTAAACCCTCTAGGGGGGATCTACTTAGAATTGCCAACAGAGTGGTCTCTTTTCTGGGAAAGAATGTTCCCCTCGAGGAGATAATCAAATGGGACGACGACTCCATTAGGTTCATGGCGGATCTGAATCACTTTTACAGTGATGAGTCGTTGGACGTACTCAATCTGGAAGACCTCTATGATCTACACGCCTAGTGCTTAGAGAAGTACAGTCACATTTCCACATTCCTGATAGGGCCAACGCACATAGAATATTCGGCTGAACGTTAGCAGTGGGATTCCCCTCTTTCCTTTTTCCTGATCTTGTATTGCTGCAATCACGTTGGGTCCACTCGGTTGCGCTGACGCTGGCTCTGGGTGGGAAAGCGTCGTAGATGTCTGCGCCTGCGCACATTGATGATGGACTCTGCCCTCAGGTGGATATGTTTTTTATACATGGTCTCGCGTTAGAAAATATATTGTCCTTTGGGGACTGATCCTCTAATAGGGAATGCATGCGGGAACTGTGACGACTACCTGGGGGGGGTATTCACGGTGAGGAGTGGTTGCTATGGTATGTGGGACTTAAGGGCCTGTTTGTCGGCAGGTCTCGTATGAGGTTGCTGGTTACTGGGAGGTTGGCGATCTACTATGCCATATGTTGTTTAACAACTAAGGGGGGTTATAACCTGGTGGTATACTTTCTAGACCTTAACCGAAGCCTTTCGGCCAGTCGTGGTGAGTGTGGATGATCCTGTGCCAACTGGTCGAAGTCGGGACCCATTCATCTGGTATAAATATCCGCCGGCTTCCATGGGATTGATCGGTCTGGCTTTTCTCTATAGGAGGTTATGAAGTTATGGGACCTGTCTTACACATAAGGTTTTGTTTTATTATAGAGTGGGGTCTACGCAGACTTACAGTAGATAATAACACGCATTTCGGAGACAGCTCATCGGTTGGGGGCATTGGTCTGATGGGGGGTTGTGTGTTTCTTCGACGTGATAAATGAGAATTAAGGGTTTCCATGGAACATGCATGTCTTAAAGGGTTCAAAGTGTCATTGTCAGTTTTTATTGCCCGACAAAATAATGTAATGAACAATTACAGCAAGTACTAGATCAGTCATTAGGCATATACGAAAATGGGGTCTGCACAGGCTAGCTAAATACCTGCGCAGCCACTTATCTAAAGAAAATGTTGGCACGAGTAGAAAGGGAGGTATTTCTGGGCTGGCAGCGTTCTGAGAGTGGATATGCAATACAGCTTACTGTCTTTTCATTTTTATCTGTTCCGCGATTTAGATCAGCGTATGCACCTTTAACATCATAATGATGTTAATTATGTTGATCATGCGGTTAACTACAGGGGCTACCTCTAGCTCTGGCGGTGCCTAGAGTAGGTTGGTCTACCGGGGGGGGGGCCTGGGATGGTGTAAATGTTACCTGGGGGTCTGCGTTTGCAGATGGATCGGAGTAGTAGTTAACCCTACCACGGCAGTGCCGGTAGGCTTATGCTGAATCGACTAAAATATGACCGATATCCTATATTAATAATATATCCCTCGCCCCTGGGTACACAATATAAACCCCTAAGATGCTCAAGCATCTCTTCTGAACAAATATTCAGTTCTGCTACGGATTCAGGATAGCCCCCCCCTATTACAGACAGGTTCCTGGTAATATGCGTCACCATGCGTATAGCATTTAGTACTAAACGAAAAAGCAGGCGGTTGTGCATGCACCTTGGGCTGTTGCAGCATATGTTTGCTTGTGCTCCGGTGTGGGTAGGATTTGCATAGGATCTTAGATGAGGATGGTGCCGTGATCTTATTGGGGTTTATCTGCATTACATGCCTAGTGGAAAGTGCTTATAAATAATGATTCCCTCACGTATTCTTTTTTACATGCGAGATAAGCCGGTCACTATGTTTCATCATGCTAGTGATGGTTGACTTGCCTCGGATGTATTCAAGGAGCAGACAGGCTACGGTCTCTACCTGCTCGCCCGATCCACTATACCCAGTATACTTCCAGTCGTTAAATACATCGATCCAGTCACGTCGTCGCTGGAAACGGGACATGTTGTGTAATCCTTCTGTGGCCCAGTTAGTTATCTCTTCTAGATCAACTGGGTACTCTGAGCTTACAGGTCTGGGTTGCATTTCAATTAATGACAAAAGGCTACTTATATCAGATGCCGCCTTATATTGCATATGATCGTTAGGATCTATTGCTCCAGGTGTAATTACGAACACTATATGACCCCCGTCCACTAGGACAAACTCTTTACCCATCAAAGTCACCTTACTCTCGTCGAAACGTCCTTCGCGGATAGCTTTGTCTAGAAAGTCAATAGCACAACACAGGGTCCACTCGGGTGTGATGGCGTCTGGTCCCAGGTCAATCCTGCTGGTGGCGGCGTGGCATTTTTGGCAGGGACAGTTGAGCCGGTCTGTGCGGGTGGTCTTGCAGTCGCTTCTCTTTACTATCCCTAGATACCATGCGAGATGGATACAGTCCGGGCTGAGTCGGTCTAACCAGTCACGTTCCTGATCCGGGGACAGCTCGGTCATGGTGTCCAGCAGATTTAATTTCTCAAATTCTACGACACTCAGCTCTGCGTATACCGTGGGGGCCTTACTCATGTCCACTACAGCAATTGGGCCTCTCGCGCCTTCCACTATCTTTTCTTCGAATCTAGTAATTCAAGTTATTTCTTAGGCGGGTTCGGTTGGTCAACTTACGGATGGGATATATATTTGGCTAGACCGGTCAGTGGTAAGTCTTGTACTTTACCGCGGTCCTGTACGAGTTGCATGTCTAGGCGGGGGATGTTGGCTCCGTATGCGTAGGCGGGGACGGGGTTGCTGTATATCTCAATGGCCTCCAATAGTGCCCCAATGACATCAATTCCCACTGAGAGACCATACACACACGTTACCCCCCAATACTCGTCTAAATGAACATGGGAGAAGTCCTGCATGTCGTTCCCGGCTTGTATGTGGTCCCCTAATTCGGCTATACCGCGAAACAATGCTAGAACTCCGTCGTATTCCGTTATATTCGAAAAGAATTTTCTAACTTGCTTGGTTGCCATCAAGTCGCTGCTGACCGTGTACATAATGCGGGACGCGGTCGCGCATACCTTAGAATATTAACGTAGCTAAAGAGTTTAAGCTATATCCCGGGGCTTGTGAATGCCCTCGCCTGCTTAGATCTGTAGATGGGAACTCTATTCAGTATGTTTATGGTCAGTCTGTCACCATTCAAAAGGAACTGGTAATCGTTCAGTAAAATAAAATGAGATCTCCATATACAAAAAAGTCACAAACTTTTCAACAGCCAAGTAGGGTTAAACTTTAACTATAAATAATTTATAAATAGAATTAAAATTGGGAAAATTAAAAATTAAAAAATCTTTTTAAAAAAAAAATTTCTTTATTTAAAAAGAAAATTTAATTTAAAAAAAATTATAAAAAGAATTTGTTTTTTTTTGGAAAAAAAAAATCTTTTTTTGAACCTAAAAAATAGGGGTTAAAAAAAAAAAGAAGTTAAGAATAAAAATTGAAGTGAAATTCTTTTTTTTTTGAATCAAAATTTTTTTTTAACCCCTATTCAAAAGTTTTTTTGGTAGCCAGGAATTCCCTAAACCTTCAACCTAAAAAGAATCAGAGCAGTTAGCCTTCTGTGAAAACAATCAAAATCTGACTTAGGTTTTATGGGCCATAGGAAGTGTTTTTTGGGTCTCAAAATGATTGAATCAAGAATTAAAACTTAGTCTAAAATTGAAAATTATTCAAATGAAGGTAACTGCTCTGGAAAATATTAAGTAAGGTGGCTAAGTTAATTTTATCGAAGTCAAATTCGACGCCTATATTCAGGTATTCTGTCTACCTGCCAGTACTGGTCACGAGGGGGAACGTATTAAATTCTAAAAAATAATATAAAAATGAAATAAAGCTCTATATAAATTAAAAAGGTTAAGACAAATAATAAGAAGTAATAACCTTGCGACAAAATTGATATATAGTGTCCGCGTGCCAACTTTGTGCCAGATGTATGCACTCCAGGGCAAGATAAAATATCAAACATGCCTTTCAGTTAGGATATAAGACACATCATTAAAATGAAGATAATCATGTGGTTAAATTATAGTATATTAGACATTCGCCGCTAATATTTAAAATTAAAATCTTGAAAAAGTTCAATAGCCTTTTTTAACGCCGCGTGAAAAATTGGGGCAAGGTCAAGCGGTTGTGACGTAAGCTTATGTACGCTATATAATCTTTTAACTTAGTCACTAGATAAACTATGATAAAACTTAACTCAGTAAGAATTAAAATTGCCTTGCGATGCTAAAACCTAACTATACTAAAGTCAAAACCTGATTTTAAAACTTGAGTAAAAATTCCTTACTGAAATATCAATTAAAAAGCAATGGATTTTCTCATATATTTTCGCATACACCCTAAGGCCATTCGCTGGCTTCTGCATGTACTGGCAGGTAGTCTGATCTCCAGTCTTACATGAAATTGTATTCTAAAGATCCGGAAGTGAAATATCAACGATCCACTAATTTAACCTGAACGAATTTATCCACTAGATAGTGTCTCGCGCAGCGGTTGGTTGTGATTCCCGATAAGTAAATATCAATTTCCGTCTTTCTACGCTATGGGTTTATTGATGTGGTTAGCTTTTTCAAGTACAACCAACATTATTGCGCTGAAACACTAGCCAGAAAATAAAGCTACCTTCGTATGCTAAAAACTGGTAATAATGACTTTAAGGAAGCTTCACTTAAGCCAAGGCTCTATTTCTAAATTGTTTAGCACATTTGTCCGGTTTATAGTTGGCGAGATATAAACAAATCTAGGTGGCATAACCCCGCTGGTTAGGCTCATAGTTTATAGAACTTAAATATAGTACTTACTAAGGTATCGAGTTGTGGTAGGCCTTCTTCCACTGCCCTGTCCATAAAATGACTCCACAAATAGAGACGTCCCATCACTGTCAGCCCCTCATCATTCAACTCGCTTATTATTTTGGTTCGGGCACTTAACGGACATTATTTTGGGTGTTTCTAGCGCGGACTTCACATTGGGTTTTATGTCAAAAATCCCCGTTCACACTCATGGGAGACCAATATTTGATCCCGTAGGTGGGTCTTGAGGTCAATGGACTGACGAATCCTGAAAAAGCTGAGGAAGAGGTCCGCGCTTGAAGATTATTGGTTTCAACAGTTCGTTTTGTCAATATTACGTCTTAATGATGCACATTTATGTTCGCTTAATGTTGTGGCATATGATTGGACCTAGATGGGGTGGGTGGTGCGGGAGGGCTTTGGATATGCTACAGCTCGGGAAGTTCCGGTACCAATTTTAACGGTTTTCTTAATACATCGACATAAACTATGAAAATGGGTACAGTTGCGAATCAAATTAGAATGTAATTGGTGCTTGCCCACTGGGGGTGCTCTTAATGGTAGGGGTCTGCTATTCGGTCATGATCCGTGGTTCGGGTCCGCGTCTGACGTGCCGGCAAATAAAATTTGGTGAAGTCATTAAAAAGTTGCGCTTGAAGATTACTGGTTTAGTTCTGCTTCCTAACATTTTGTCTGGGTAATATCGTATGAATTTGTAAAAAGCTACGCTGGAAAATTGCCGGCCTCGATATTATTTGCGTAATTATGTTTTGTCTCGGCAATTTTGAACCCGCTGAATGTGACATCTCAGAATATGGCGCTAAATGCGGGAAATGCCCGCATTGTGAAACCATATTAGGATAGTCAATTTAGGGCGACCATATTTTTCCCAAGTAGAGGACATTTTCCCAAAATTTTGGACGGGATGAATGCGGCACTTTAAAAATCTTTTTTTGTTGCTTGGAAAACACACTACAAGCATTCGACACTACGTTCCGAATTAATTTTTGTGACTCATGCTCTGAGCTCTTAAATGCCAAAGATGTCAAAAACTGTTAACAAGCTAACCCTAATGGGGATCCTTTTGCCTTTTTTGATACTGTCAAAACAAAGGTGTTGGTATACTGGAATGAAATTAGGGTTGGCTTCAAAGTGCTCTAATTTACAAGAACCGTTACGATTTTAATTAGGATTATTTTAGCTGACCCGGTACGGGTTGTTGAATTGGATCAAGGTTAACCCTGGGTCTTTGTGTGTTAAGCTAGGTTCACGAAAAATTTTAAGTGCTAATATAACTCAAAAAGAACAAGACGAAAAAGTGTGACATGGGCTGAATTTTCGTTGGTTAACTATATTATACGATTTTGGTCCGAGTCTCAGCAATTACGAGTAAATAAAATAAAATCGTATGAATAAGAGTTCTTTTTAGATCTGGAGATTAAGTATATCAGGTTACCTAGACTCTAAGATACTTAGTTCTGCTTTCTATCAGTTTGACTAAGTAAAATCATATGTACGCACAAAAATTGCGCTTGAAGATTACTGGCCTTAAACTTGTTTGCCTAATGACGTTTTATCTCGGCACGTTGGCGCCCGCTGAGTCCTGAGTCGTCATGAGCGGAGTTATGTGGGGTGCACAGCATTTCGGTGCTCAGCTCGTGATGGGGCCCATATAGACTCGCCTATTGAGTAACGTTCAATCTGGTACACGGAACACCCTAACTTGGTCTCCGCCGATTTTGTTTTTCAGTTTCGTTTCGGGGTATGTCGGGAAAAACAACTTTTGCCCGCTGTCTAATTTACGCCCTCTCCCCCCCCCCGGGAAAAAATATTCCTCCATAATCTTAGGTTTAACACTTGGAACATAGGTGTGTACTTATGACTCTTACCGCCAGGGTGAAAGATGAGCCATTTGATTCGGATGTGCTACTATCGTCCTTCACGAAATCCACGCGTTGAATGCCGTCACTTTTCCTCGTGCGGCCTGCTTTTCCAGGTTGGGCCGTTTCCGGTTGCTTTTCAGTCTAAAGGGATTTAGGTGGTTAATATTTACGTCCGGATAATTTCTCTGGGCAAAAGGGACAAGTGCTAATTAGTCTCCAAGATAAATCATAAATCTATCCTCTCTCTATATGGCGCCTGGCTGAATGATTCTCTTCTTTTTGGTTTTTGTTCCCGCTTTGTCGTCACGTGGTGCTCCCGCTCCACCAACCTACTCGTTTAGTATGACAGTAACCGTGAGGGATTAGCTAAGCCCGCCTACACGGATTATCTGGTAGTCATGGAAACCAACCCACGCCCGTGTTAAATCCCGCCTACGTTTTTTTTTTCTGTTTTTCCACGCCTCTGTTTTCCTAGTTCGAGGAATTGGTATTTCGGGTGTACGGCTTATAGTGACGCAAAACAGCGATTCAAATCCAGCTGATTCACCGAATTCACTTTTCCGGCTGGGTGTTTCCAGTCGTAATTCTCATCATTTGGACCCGGGCATTACTGCAGAGAAATTGACTCGATATTATCCTCAATATTTCTGACGTAACGGCTTTACACAGCAATCAAGAAATTAGGTATCTTTACGTCTTATTTCTTATTATAAATTCAGTCTAACAATGCTAAATTTACAATTAACGTTAACCTGCATGCGTTATTTACAGCTACAAGGAACTCACATAAAAGGATTTATTAAAACTCAAATTAGTGGGCGGTCTTGAGATCGAGGGGCTGATTACGATTACGATTATTTATGTCAATCACTACGGGCAAATTAATACGGCATTGGGTAGTGTCTCTGATATTCAATAACAATAATTAATAGGTAACAATATTTGGGATATTGGCTCCAGGCACCCATTTTTATAAGTATCTCGCAGACAACCTTTTGGCCTTTTTTTACGCACGGAGATTAGCCCATTTAATTCAATCTCCAGAATTCAAATATATGTTTTGTTAGGATATTCTTTTCTATGCTCACAGGTACTCACAGTCTGGCTTCCATAGTAAACAGTCCGAGTTCGGTCTTTTATCAAGCACGATAACGTGCTAAAAGAAATAGTGCTGTCTCCGATAAATTTGGATGTAATCCAGGCGGATTTTGACTTTTACATATTCCGGCTCTCAATTTTCTCTAAGATATGGGTGCGGCATATAGGTACCATGATTGTACAGAACATCTGGGTCAAAGGGGGGTGGCGCATATTTTCGCCAATTATAATTTTTACATATTCCTGCACTGCTTTGCTTTAAAGCTGTGTTTACATATTCCGGTACGTTTTCTTCTTGTCTGATTAAAAGCTGACTTTTTCGTTTCTGCCAAAATTGATGACTTTTACATATTCCGGCACTGCAATGTGAGGAGACAACTTTCACATATTCCGACACCTTTGTCTTCTGCTAAGCCCCGGGATATTGCACAAACGGGTTAACCTCGGTACGTGGATGTAGTCTTCTATTTTTTAGATGTTTTTAGGCGGTCCGCAAAATTCCGATACAATTCAGTCGGAATTTGACTTTTACATATTCCGGCACTTTATTCTATGCAATCCAAAATAACAGCCAAAAATTGCGGCGAATGTCAAAGGGCGAGGGCCAAAAATTACGGTCTGAGTTTAAAATAATTCAGTAACCACAGACATGAGCCGCACTGGTTTTACGGATTTGATTGGGACTAATTCAGAACTTAGTACATCATAATCTAGTGCATCCTAGCAGACTTTAAGGCTGTGGGTGCACTTTATTGGTATCATGATCGCACAGAATAGTAATAAGAATGTGCAGTTGCCAAATATAACTTCTGCATATTCCGGCACTGCTTTTTCGGAAGGTTTAATGGTTGCATATGCCGGTACTTTTCGTTTCTGCCAACGCTGATGATTTTCACATATTCCGGCACTGCTATGCTGGGAAGACAACTTTTTCATGGTGCAAATTCTAGGCAAACTGTGTGGAAATTGAACTGTCCGTCTTCCTAGGCTGCATGCGAAAAGAGCCTGTGTTTCTTTTTGTGCTGACATCCTCTTCTCAATTGTATAATCAGGATTTAAATCATTTACGATAGACTAGCCTGTTTTTCAGCCTGCAGATTAATTCTAGAACCGACATTACGTCAGTGCTGAGTTACCTCAGGAATTAAAACATAAACAATGAAATATTATAATATATTTGAAGCCAATTTGAGCACAGGGTTAGACTAATTCTTTTCTAATTTTTTTACGCACGAAGATTGGCCCATTTAGTTTGAGAATGACGGCGAGTTCCAAGGAGCTAGGGCAAAAAATCACTGTCTGAGTTTAAAGTAATTCAGTAACCACTGACGCAAGTAACACTGGGGCTAACGGACACGGTTTAACTTAGTACAGAATTTGGTAGACTCTAAGATATGGGTGCGGCCTATAGGCACCATGATTGTACAGAACATCTGGGTCAAGGGGGGGTGGCGCATATTTTCGCCAATTATAATTTTTACATATTCCTGCACTGCTTTGCTTTAAAGTTGTGTTTACATATTCCGGCACGTTTTCTTCTTGTCTGATTAAAAGCTGACTTTTTCGTTCCTGCCAAAATTAATGACGTTTACATATTCCGGCACTGCAATGTGGGGAGACAACTTTCACATATTCCGACACCTCTGTCTTCTGCTAAGCCCCGGGATTTGCACAAACGAGTTAACTTCGGTACGTGGATGCAGTTTTCTATTTTCAGATGTTTTTAGGCGGACCGCAAAATACAGTACGCAAGATACAACTCAGTCGGAATTTGACTTTTACATATTCCGGCACTTTACTCTATGCAATCCAAAATAACAGCCAAAAATTGCGGCGAATGGTAAAGGGCGAGGGCCAAAAATTACGGTCTGAGTTTAAAATAATTCAGTAACCACAGACATGATCCGCACCGGTTTCAACGGATTTGATTGGGACTAATTCAGAACTTAGTACATCATAATCTAGTGCATCCTAGCAGACTCTAAGGCTATGGGTGCACTTCATTGGTATCATGACTGCTCAGAATATTAATAAGAATGTGCAGTTGCCAAATATAATTTTTGCATATTCCGGCACTGCTTTTTCGGAAGGTTTAATGGTTGCATATGCCGGTACTTTTCGTTTCTGCCAATGCTGATGATTTTCACATATTCCTGCACTGCTATGCTGGGAAGACAATTTTTTCATGGTCCGGCACCTTTTACTTTTGCTAAAACATTGGGATATTGCGCAGACGGGTTAACTTCGGTACTGGGATGTTATTTATTTTGGCTGTACGTATTTATGCCGCAGTCCCGAGGCTAGGTGGCAAATTCTAGGCAAACTGTGTGTGGAAATTGAACTGTCCGTCTTCTCAGGTTGCATGCGAAAAGAGCCTGTGTTTCTTTTTTTTTTTTGCTGACAAATCATTCCTCTTCTCAATTGTATAATCATGATTTAAATCATTTACGATAGACTAGCCTGTTTTACAGCCTGCAGATTAATTCTAGAACCAACATTACGTCAGTGCTGAGTTACTTCAGGAATTAAAACATAAACAATGAAATATTCTAATATATTTTAAACTAATTTGAGCACAGGGTTAGACTAATTCTTCCTCCATCATCGGAATCATACATGGATAAAGCTATGGGATTCATTATAACACTCTTCAGTGCAATATCTCCTGGAGGGTAAATGATGTTGATACGGCGATCCCTGTGCACGGGTTTTATCTCCGATGAAGCCTCCTTTCTTTGGAATGATTCCACTATTATGGATGATACTTCTTCCATTGGGATCATTCATGACTAGGGTGATGGTTTATGAGCGGAATTCGGTTTCGTGCATTTACCTCGTAATATATCCTGTCCCCCACTGACGGTTAAATCCCATGATGCAAGCAGCGGAATATAGGCTGAGCTCGAGCTGTTCCAATTGATCAATTCATAGGACAACTAGATATATGGATCAATTTTGTGGAAACTACATTATATCTTTTTTTTTCCTCGCTTACGTGATAGGCGGTGTAGACAGGAGTCACCTGCTTTTGTATCTCAGTTCCAGGATGCTGAACTTTGATCAAGCTTCCAGCCTGTTGATGGAACGTCCAAAACTCTCGACCTAAGCGTTATTTAAAAAATAATAGGGAAACGAGGCGATTAATCGGTGATCTGGGGTTGTGATTTTTTTTTTCTCCTACCAAGACTGCTGGTCAGCATCTTCAATATTATGTCAGTTTCATTGTCATCCAACTGCATGTCTACTATGGACATCTTTACATGAGACAGGCGCAGTTTTCCCATCAATGCGGTATAAAGATGCCACTCCAGCAGGCTATTCAAACACTCCCCATCGTATTTTACGAAGATACTGCGCACGCTGGCCCGTCCGGTCTCTAACAGATTATGAAGCAACTTTCGCAGCTTCTTTGTATATGCTTTAATATTTGTGTGAGTTAATGCACTATGGCGGGGTGGAGGTGTGACTGGGATGATAAAGACGGTTTCATTCGGTCTGATTTACTTACATCCGGACTCTTCACTCTGACAGCCTTGTCTGACTTGGAAGGTGTCTATCAGTCGAACGAGGGAGATGTTGCAGCGACATTGAGCACATTTACAGGCTTCTGCGTAGTCGCGTCCGTTAATGAGACAGCATGGCTCCAGGGCTGCACCCTCTCGATCTATGGTCTCCTCGAACTTTCGGGTAGCTTCAAGTATGCGTTCGATGGCTAAATTCGGTTTAATACGAGGTCAAAGGTCGGTTAAATTTTCTAATATAGAGCTATTCTGCTTACTAAATACACCACCTTTAATCTCGGTTTCAATAAGCAATGTCAGTATATTATAATAAGTGCCATCCTGACTGACCAACTTCTTCGCCTCCTGCTCATATCGCAGTACGAGTTCTATCCGGACTCGGCTTGCTGAGTTTTCGGATCCGCGCAGGACGCCTCTAGTTAGCTTTCGCATCCGCGTGGTCATCTGCTCCATCCACTGCAAGGCCTCGCTTGATTCAGGTACCGCTTTTCCGATGGGGCCTGTGTTCAGTACACTTGGATATCGTTTGAAACCCAGTTTGATGCTGAGTTTACGTCCAATTTCGTCAGCTTCGTACATATCCCGTCCATATGGATAGGTCTCAGGATCATCACTGTCATCTGAATATTCCAGGACTCGTTTTTTGTGGATCTGGGGGGTTGTAGGGACGGGACCAGGTGTTCTCACCATAACAGGTTCTTAAAATAGTAATTTAGGGGCATATGATCTGGGACTCCCATGATGGTTTGTATTTACCAATCTTTGTGCGTTTTTCTGGAGGTTCCTCGACTTCACCGGAGGTTCCTGGAGTTTCTGCAGTTGGTTTTCGGGATGCTCCCATTATTGACAATAATCTGTTCGATTCACGGACCATATCTACTCAAGTCTGGGGAAACAATTTAGAGCAGATGCATATGGCAGTTGCTAAGAACTAAAATGTAGAAAGTTAGATGTTTCGGAAGTCACTGATGTCTGTAGGAGCTTCAGAGTTGTGGGCTGGGGGGATTTCACTACTCTACATAGGCACGAGTTTGATCTAGACAGGGAAGAGAATTGATATCGCTGTTTCCCTCCGTGAGTCCTTCTGGGGCGAGTTTGCTACTAAGTACATGATAGGTATGGATCTGTGCCTCATCTACGCACACCTCTGTGCTGGCCTGCAACAGTCCATCGGAGGACACCACCCTTACACACATCTTATGCTACAATGGGAAAGTGTTAAGATTTAACTCTATTTAGGACATTTGCGGTCTTACCCAGTACACCGGTATATCTGAAATTAAGGCCCGCTTTAAGCCATCCGCTCCCGGCTGCAAATAAATATCATAGTGCGGTAATTCGTCAGCTTCCAATAACATGTACTGCATTGCGGCATACGCCAGTTGCATGTCACAAAGGATATCTGGTTTTTTATCTTATCACAAGTCAGAGGGTTAATCAAAGAAGGGTTCTTACTTAATTCTAGCTCCAGGAGTTGCAGTCGGAGAACATCATAAAACAGTTGAAGTGTCATTTCAGTAAATTCGCTCCTTCCCTAAGACTTTATGTCGAACACTCATGTATATACTGGAAACAAATACCTGCTTGTTTAGCAATATAGCATTCGGTACGCCTCTCGCTGATCGGATCAAATGAATCCAGTCCTTGAATTCTTCCTGGATGGGAAACAAGCCAGATTTATAGTCGGATAGCATTCGGCGTACCGAATTCTTGATGTGATGATATCCGCACACTCTAGCCCCGTAGATCGTGTTTTGGCCGCATCTTCTTTTTCTCAAGGTACGAACATCAGGACAGACTTGTCCTATGGGTCTTGTCTTGCTCCCGCTATCAGTACCGGCTATCCACCCTAGCAATGCCATGATGAGCTCTATGCGTATAAACTGACTCTAGGAGCAATATATAATTATGGTCGAGTTGGGCTTATGGGAATAGTACCTTTGCATACTCCAGAACCTCATACGAGGGTGCCAGCAGACAGAGGTCGATTCCGATTCGGGTTTCCCCCAACTCACTTCCGGAAACATGACTCACAATCATGCGGCGCAGTATGACCTTGGGCATACTGATGATATTTAACTTCTCCATTTGGCCAATGGTTTGAAAACCTTGATTATATTCGGAGCGTGTCAATCGGCTGTTTCCGCTGCCACTGTGCTCCCCGTGGGTACACCATATGCGTTCAAAGTTGGGCGATGGTAGACCGAGTTCACCCAAAATAGTCTCCTCCATCGACAATCGTTCACGCAAAATTCGCAGTTCTTTACCTCGAGAATGCGGTTGATATTTTTAGCGGTAAAATAAAAAAGTAGGCCTTTACGATCACGTTTATTTCGACTTACTCTCTTTGCGCTTTTTATGCACAAATACGGCGGCTGGTATGGCACCCGGGGAGTCGTCTGAAGGTTCGTCATTGGTACTGTCGCTCTCGGGGTCAAATCTACGTTTCATCTCTGAATTGGCGGTTTAAATGCGGTATTCGGTGGTTCAAAATTTTGAGTCCGTCGGTCAGGTACAACACCGGTATAATGATTTGGAGAGTTGGGTTATGTCTGGATCGGACATTTTGGCAATCAGGTGCCGCGGGCTACAAATAACCTGGGTTTTTTACCAATATATGGTCAACATAAGACTTGCCCGGTAATTTTCCCTTAGTCAATTAACAATTTTCATCGTTTATGTCAGCTTGGTTGTTATTTAGTTTGATTTCCACTTCTTAGGGGGGAAAAAACCACAATCATAATCTAAACTCAATCGCCTCCACGGGCATTCAAGACTTAATTCACCAATGGTTGTTTTGTTTCTACGCAAATGTGCCATGGTTCGGTGCAATTTTCGGGGTTTATCTGCAAAAATGCTGCCTGCTGTTAACATGTCTGCTATTTATTTACCAATATTATTTACCAATACGCTTCGGGAATGACGATAATTTATTGGTCAATTGGTCCGTTTACCGTTTTTATTTTTTATTATTAGTTTTCAAAGTATTTTGCATAAGTCACAGTATTTCAGCCGGATTGGCGCATGTCTCTGCCGTTGGTTTGTCTGCAGTTGTGCTCGGACTCTCGCTGAGGGCAGGGTTGTGCGCCATTCGTGCGGTGTTCGCGCTTGGTTTCGTACGATGTTCGTGTACTATTTGGAATTAATTACTTCCGTGTGGTATCGCGAACCGGCAACTATTAATATACCAATACCTGATAGTGACAGCGTGTATTGTTGGTTCTGATCGTATCGATAGCAATAGCAGTTTGGCTCGGGTACATTTGGCCCTTGGCTTTGACTTACGTCCGTTGTTTTTTTGCGGTTCCCACCGTTTATGTTGCTTCCGGGTTCCTCAACCCCTTGGTCTACAAAAACTAATTAGTAAAATTGAGAAGGCGGTTTTTAAACGTATAGAATTTGACATTATATTTAATTAAGTCATCATAAAAACACCAAAATTCCCGATTAGTATATTTTACACGTTTATACGCAAGTCGTATAGACGGGTTAATAGCTATGAATTAACCACGTTCTTAATCCTCGACCGGATATGTGGATATGTTTGAATTTCTGACAAACAAGACACTTTGGGTTAACTCGTTTAACCCAGGGAGGTATCCACGGTCATGTTTCGGTCCTCGATTGAGACAGCATATCGATGTATTCAGTATGATAGAATATTTTAACGTACTTTAGCCAGGATTATAACCGGTTTTGGACTCAAAATTCATGCTGTGATAATCCAACTCAAGCTCATTGCTTATATTCAGTACGCTCATCTGAGGACAACAGAAGTCTTCACACAGAGTATCAGAGGTCTATCACTCAATTCACGAATCCGCAAGGATCTATCTTACTGCTCTGTTTATCTGTGACTGAAGCAATAAACTTAAAAAACAAAAACAAAACCACCGGTTAACTTTATTCGCCTGAAAATGATATTGTAATTTAACGGGTGTGAATGAAAAATGTAATTATTGTCAAATTC
>SCLF01653245.1:0-14348 GCA_004367975.1 Mesochordaeus erythrocephalus | reverse complement strand
CATTCTAAAAATAGAGTCGGAACCGCAAGAACAAACTCTATCAGACTGGCTAGGTCTCGTTAAAAGTTCGTAAACAGTTCGTAAACAGTTTCAGTTGCCAATGATTACAACATACATGTGGATATATGATTATCATATTTGTATAGAATATTCTGGAATCTATTTTTCGAATTTCAGAAAAGCCATATCCAATATTTTCTGGATTCAGGGCTTTCACTTAATCTTCACTTCATCGACCACTGAAACTGCCAAAGTCTTGGAGGTAAGTCAGCTTTCCCACTTGGACAATAACTCATCATTTCTAGTATATAGGAAATAATATGAATGATCTTAAACCTTACGAAGATGATCTGACATTGTCCCAATTGAACGACATTTCTGACCGCCGAAAGCCCGTTACGAAGGTAATATTTAGAGAATCGAATTATTCGATAAAATGTAATTACAGGAAGTTCAGCTCAGTCGCATGTTACAGTGTATTCATGGCATGACAACAGATTACGCCTGCCGTTTAGCTGCCACATTTGGAACATTTATGGAAATGTCTAATTATTTCAAACGTGAATTACTGCCTCGACAGCGTATCGGTTTTTTACCAAACCATCTCCAACACTCACTGATAATATTTTTTCGTGACTGACTTCATTCGGGATGTGGGATAGGTGTCGAAAGTGGTAGCGTCACGTTTCCTGTACCCATCGGGTATTTACCTGTCGAATTGATAATTAATTTATCCGAAATAAGGGGCGATATTTTTTCTTATATATTATTATTATATTATATTTTCAAAGACCCGATGAGTGTGCGAAACGTGCCGACTCCACTTTCGACACCTTTAACAACACTCCTTCATTCGGCGTAATTATTTGTTGCTTTTCAGAATTCGAAGTTCAGATGATTAATAGAAATCGGACAGACTGAATAAATTGTGTCTTCTAATTCGCATTGATCATGGCCCAAACCGAATCTTCATTCACAGCTGTAAACAAAAGATGCAGGATATGATCTGGAAAGTTCTACAATAGAACTTCAAATTTAGGGGGGATGGCGCTAAGCCCCATGCTTCCCCATTTTTCTTCGACAAAAGTGGGCTCCTAGCGCGAGTGTCAGAAAAAAGTGCCGATGTCCCAGGATTTCGGGCCTTTCATACAAATACATATATATTTTTATACGATATTTCGAGCAATTTTAATAGATAATATGATTTGGAGCATCACTTGAATGTTATATTGATTTTATTGGAGAACATACTTAATCCATAATTCTGGGGATTTTCCCAAATGTACGAAAGCAATTACGCAAATAATTTATTGAAATAAAAAAAAAAGAAATATCTATTTTTTTCTTGCACGTCCGGTCTGAATGTAAGCTAATACAATACGTAATATAAAACATTCGCATAATAACAGACTAGTGTTTTGTTATAATATTTTCGTAGTTAACTGTTTTGACTTTGTTCTTATAGAAAGCTATTGTGCATCACACAAAAGGGCTGAAATGGACTCATTGCCTGTATCAATGGTACCACCAAAGAAAAGGGCTTGGAAATCTAATGACAACCAAATTGACTTGAACATAAGGCTTCGTTTTTTATGAAACCAAACTTAATATTTCTGTATTTTTTAAAACTGGAAAAAAGATCGCCACCCACAATTTACACCCGAGCGGATGGTCTCGAGCTGCTTAACAGGACGATATTTAGTCGACAAAATGAGGCTACAGTGAGGTAAAGTAGTATTTCTAAATCGTAGTATTAATCAGATGTTTGTAGTGATATGGTTGTCAATCTTCAGGCAAAATCAGAAACTTCCTGCAACGCATTGGGTAATTTCCCTACGGATTCCAATGTAGATTGCCCGAAACCAAGGAATGGTATTTACAACAGTTTCCTAATGGTTAAAGTAGGCTTCACATGGAATTAATTGGAAATCACATCGAAAATAGAAAATTAGACCTACATCCTTACATACTAAATGTGTATTAAAAAAAAAAATTTTTGGTTTAAAATCGTTGATAGAAAAACTAAAATGGAGATTAGCTGCTATTATTAACATTTTAAGCAATAGCCTGATGGCCCAAATCAGCTAACATGTTATGCAGTAAGAGCAACTTGGTAACATCGGAAAACAAACCTGTGAACATTTTAAAACTCGAATACAAAAACTACCAGATAAATTGTCAAAATTTTAGTCATCCGATCAAATCTGCAATAAAAATAATTGAATATTGTAACCTTTAACCTTATATGTACTCGGCTATTTCAGGGCTCCATAGGACTAGGGGAATGCGATCATGTTTGCACCGTTTGTAGGAAAAATTGTAATGTTAACCGCAATTGAAGTAAAAAAATGACGACAGTATACCGGGAAAGGATGACGAGTTGCTCTGAAGCGGGAAACATTGGTTCCTTATATAACCGAACTATGAATGCTAGTTATTTTCGCATAGAACTTGAGGTTACATGATATCAGTAGGGGGGCCGAAAATTACGATTTTTGCGAAATACTTATGTGCTTAATAAAACAATCCTTGCTCTCTTTGATATCGATTTCTTGCAGGAATCTGTCCACAGTTTTGGTTTCGAACAAACCACTTACAAGCAGAAGTTAAGCACATAACTATATCTAATCCAGATTAGATTACGCGTGATCTATGATGGCCCTAATACTAGTTGCTCTTGTCATAAGTTAATAGTGGAAATTTTTTTCTGAAGGGGTTTCATCATATTGTGATAAACATCAGACCGTCTGCGGCTTTCCTCTGTACCGCAACCAGCGCACAAACGCACAATTCCATTTATTTCGTACATAGCTCGCAAACATGGGTGCCTCTCTCGCAAAATTCTGACCCACATCCTGTCACATCAGTCTGAACGTATAAATCCATAGAGATGCGTACACACGTATATACAAAATATATGTCGCTTTTATATTAAACTTCGCATGTTTTCGAGGTTTGAGAGTACTTCCGATAAACTCTTCGCTCTTAAATTATTCCACCTAATTGCATGAGGCTCTCCATGAACGCTTCAAGCTTGAGTGGCTGTTCATGCTAACACATAATAATAAAAAAATTAGCCAATCTTTTGACTTGAATAGGGCGTTGCTAATTTATATATTATTATTGTTTTGCGGATCCCTATTGTAAGTTTTACATCATGTTGTGGTATTGGTCAAATTTTGACTTTATTAGACCAATAAGATAAAGACTTACTTCTGCTTAAACGTGCTCCTTGATTAGTATGTGATCCTGCATTTTTCTCTGGCTTCTCTCAGCGTATTTACCCTCCATTAGTTGGTTTTAGTAAAATTTGATGGTCTAAATGAACGATATGATTCTGGAAGGTTTTTCCATTGTCTATAATGCACGTGAATTACCGTCCTCTCATTTGATGCCATCCTAGTTCCAGTGGCCATTCCATAGAGAGATATCTAACAATCATTACCTTTTTACCTACCAGCTATATTTGCACAAGCGCCAATGTTTTCTCTAGAAAGTTCTTGGGTGGGAAAAGATAAATTTGTTCTCTTTTCTTTAAGTGAGAAAAATCCATGCAAAATATGCATTTAGTATTGTTTTCCTATGTGTTAAATACTTTCTCTGGAAGCCGGAGCCGCACTAACTGATAATGTGTTGAAATCCAGTACATATAATACGTAGAAATTATTGGCTAATTCAAATTGTTCATCAGTAAAAACATTAACTCTTAGTTTGATATTCCTAAATTTTGGTGTTCCCAGGTAAAATTAGGATTATCAGAGAAATTATTACTATTTTCCTGAAAGCTCATCCTCAATGCCATTTTATTATGGATATTTCTTTCTTCTATGTGAAGTAATGAATAACCTCTTGATTTATATTTGCCTGCGATGCGAATGTGCGGAAATGTGCTTCTCAGACCGTCCGTTTCGACAGTACAATTCTTTGAGACAGAAAACTTTCTTTTGAGAACGTTTCCCATTTTTCTTTCGACACTTCTGTTACTATTAGTACGCTTTTCTCATCTGGGTACATCTTAATTTCTCATTATATTCTCGTCTGTATTCGGGAAAAAGTCGATCATCCAATTTTAACGATACTAGTAAGCCATATTTACGAGCATAGTTAACGAATATGGATGGTAAAAAATATGTTATATTTCTACTATCCTTTTTCAATTTTATTAAGTAAAAACCTCCCTTACCATCAAGCTTGGCCATATTATTTCCTTGTTTGATTACATATACAAGATTAAACGGCGCCGAAATTATGGCCCAACTGGTTACAAATTCGAAGCTTAGTGTCCATGGCTGCAAGCAATAGTGGTATTTTTTGGTTCGATTATATTGCCTATGCATTACTGTCATAGTAAATAATTTCCCCTTATCTGTAAACTCTTGCCTCGGGTTTTTCAATCGGTGTAATACGCCACTCTAAACGTTAACGCGACTAAACCTAAACGCATCGATTTTTCTACTTTTTCGTCTTTTGTCTAAACGCAAAATTTTCTAAACGCACCACTAAACGATCCAATCAAAACGCGTTATTTAAACTTTAATGCAGAAAAATACAATTTGCTGTTTAGTCCCTACTTCCATGGATATGATTCGTTGAAAACCGAAAAATTCTCCTTGTCCGTTTGGAGTTCTTTGCACCAAATCTGACATCACTGGTGCAACCACTCGATATAGGGGAGATAGCATTCGTTAAGGGTCATTTAAAATCATCTGTCGCTAAATAAAACATTAACGCACCAAACTAAACCTTTTCGCACCGACCTAACCTAAACGCACCGCTTTTTCTCGCCTCGATGCGGTGCGCTATCGTTTAGAGTGGTGTATTTTAAAATATATCTGCTGCACGATGAACCCAATCATATGCTAAGTTTTTACTTCCTCGAACTATTATGATGTATCTTTCCAAGGTGATATAAAACCCTGTCTCCATTTTATATACAGACCTCACTACGACTTATATTGTCCAAGTGGATCATCCCAGGTTTCCCTGTTGCTGTCTATTCCTTCCATTTTTAATTTCTTTTTTTGTCCAAAAAGAAGTTTTCTCACGCACAGCCAATGGTTTACAGAATAACATAGTTTTATTTATATGTGCTAGTCAAGTCATAAAAGTCGACATAAAAGGGGTGAGATAGGTGGGAAATAATATTTTTTGCAGTTATTGTCAATTTACATGTGTAGTTCAATTGTCTCCAAATTCTTTATCTTGCTCTTGAGGTCTTTGCATGTAGAGCTGTTGTCTCAGATCCCCCGTGACGAATGCTGACGATCTGTATCTGTGTTTGACGCTTCCGATTATATTACGATGGGATTGTGTTTATTGACTTTCGCTTTCTACCTCAACTAGTTCAATCACTTTGAGAATTATCGGGCTTTGATCACTTGCGTTGGTGCCACTTTCCGTTGATTCTTTACTGTAGACCATTCTGGATTATCCACTTGTTCTGACTCCATTCCCTCAAAAAGTAAATTGGACAGGTGATCCATGGTGAACTTGTCTCCATCTGGAAAAGTTAACGGCATCACTTACTCACTAAAACTATCGTGAATATCAAATTTTGTATCCTTAAGCCCAACTCGATAATTTGAAAAATCCCAATATGAAATGAATTTGACCCTATTATTGACGTATTGACGATGTGGTCACTGCAGGAATGTAGGAATTAGCTAGCTTAAATAACATCTCTCAATTTATTTTCCCTCACAACGCCAACCATCATAAAGCTTATTCTCGACATAATTTCAATGAAAATCGTACGTACGTTTGTGCACCTGGTTCTCTCTGTTAATTTCACTATTTATCCACACAATGACGTACTGTCGGCCCTACATCTGAAGTTGTTAACTCCAATCGTTCATTGTCCTCTGTTTGTTTCTGAAGACAATCTTTAATTTTGTATTTCCAAGAAATGTTCTGTGTGGGTCTGATCGTACTGCTCAAACTTTTCCACGTTTTAAACCGAAATATTTTCTTTGTTCGTGGTAATATCGTTGGCAACGAGCAAAGTCATTTCCGTCTCGTTTGCTCCTTTGTCTCAATCCCCTACGCGTTAGAGGTTTTTATTCGTCTCAACTCCATGTTTTGTGTGATTAGTTATTGGACCTCCGTTAACTTCAGCTGAAATTCCTTCACCAGGTTATCAATCCTCTGCTTGTCCACAGTTCATCTTTAAGGTTTAAAGATTGATGAAGTATATCCAACGCTGTATGTTTGCTAACAGCAGCATTGTTGTATACATATTTGCAAAGTTTCCACCTTTTAATAATTATTGTCGATTTTCAAAATTGATGGTGCAGTTAGGAAATCTATGAATCAACCAAACAAAGGCGATCTGTTTTTTTTCTTGTCATCCATTTAATTGGTTTATACGATTTCAAGTTCCCAATTTCCAATGGAAATTTATTATTTTCTGAACAATAATTATTGATTTTAAATTCTTAATCTATTTTTTATATATAAATGTTTGGATATAAATAAATGTATGCAACAATTTACACATTTTTATCCCATTTACGCATGAAGCAAAGCTTCACTCCACGATATGACTTCGTTATCAATCTGTTTATCCATCTCATATTTTAATTACCCTTTGCCGACTAAGCATGGTTATTGACATAACTCACACTATCTAAATCAAAACTAAATACTTTTTCCATTTATTTCTCTTACACAAATTATCAAAACTGCCCCCCCCCCCTCGGGGGTCTGGGCTGCAAGAGATCGGTTAACGAGACTTAATGCCCCAAAAACCCCTATTGTGAAATTTTAAATTACCATAACTTGAGAAGAATCAATTGTACGCACTTTTGGTAATGTAAAGTCGTGAAGCCAAACTCTATAACATATCAAATTTTAAGCGTATTTGATAGAGTTTCTGATAGACCCGTTGTGTAGTTAAGTCAAAAAATGTGATCTCGTATAGTATGTCCGATTGCTTCGAAAATAGGCTTAATTGGCGCGTAATGACTCAAGCTTGAATTCTTCTCAAAGTACTGACCCCGAATTCGTAACACGTGACCCAGTTATAGGCCAAAATGGGATGTTTAAAGTAAAAATTTTCAAAAAGGTATACTAGGGGGGTCAAAGTCAATTGTGTCTATTTTTGCAATGTGACTTTCGAGGTCATAGGCTCAATATGTTTTCGATACTTTTACTGGATGCCCAGGAGCCTAGTTAATCTAGCACGATTTACTTCGGTGAGCTGCCATGCCCCCATGAGTTAAAATTAACGTTCAAAAAAGGTATTTTTCACCGTTTTTGTCTTTAGAGGGGAGTTAACTGTACGACGCTGACGTACCGGGTACCTCCTTGGCTTGGATGGCTTGCAGACGTCTTTACACGACAACAAAAGCTTGTCAACCGGGATGAATTTGTTATCTTGTTGAAGTCATCTTGAAACCGTCTCTTGGTTCCAATATACGTCACAATCTTACTACCCCTATATTATATACTAGTCATGGGCCTTCTTGGAACGCGATGATCGAGTTTCGTCTGGCCGTTGTAGGGTTGTCGTGGGAACCAGTCCTTTTGATGCCGCAAATCACTTGTTAGTGGGATATATTCCGAGTGCCTTACTCCTGATCCATTTCTGTGCTCACTTGACAATGTCAGTATGGGCTACTGCCAGTGATTGATTTGTAACTCTTATGTGTGCTTTACAATTATTTGAGTCAGCATCGTGCAATCTGGGAATGTTTATTTCCGAGTCTAAAATATACCACTAAATCGGATGCCTTCACCACCGTGCCTGTGTTCAAATCTGGATTAACGGTTTCAGCTTCCTCTGTCTTCACCACAATTCCTTCCAACGTGAACTGGTTACTCCGGATGGGTTGTGCTGCATCGTTTGACTTGTCATTACTTGTAGAGCAACCTTTTTATCAACCGGGTAAAACGGGAAAGCGACTGGTTTATTGGCTAATCATGTTCATCGTGTGTGTTGTGTATCTGCGCGACGAAGGTTAGCTTATAATGGCCTAAGACTGGAATCTAAGCAACAAACGACTTCTGGTTTCCGAAGTTTTTATAGGCGACTACTTCATCTATTCGTTAACTTTATCAGCACGCCGCGTAAATTTCACGGAATCTTGGCTGGCCGCACTTCTTTGATCGAGGCTCTTTGCAGCTGGTAACCAGCCTATTTGACATTTGATCATATGTAGAATCACTTGCGGTCTATTTCTTGCAGAATACACCAACCAGATACATTTAGCATGCGTTTTCAAAAATCGACTTTTTTATTCCCTCGATTACTGCCGCCAGTAACGGGTCGCTTATTCGTTGTGCGGGAATTTCTAATTTCGACATAAAAAAAACTTAACACATTAAATCGTACACGACGCCTTCCATAGGTAGTTTTTTTCTTGGTTTAGTGTATTGTTCTGCTAAATTATATTCGTTCAGGTCCTATTGCCATCGACCTACATTTAGGTTTACGAAAACCTTCGTAATCTGTTAGATTTTGCTAAAGAACACGCCATAACAAATTATTCCGAGATAACCAACATTTTATTTTTAACTTTCCCAGCAAAACCTTATAATATCTCCGTTCAAACAATGTAAGTGTTTCATATGTTCACCAAGTTATAAGAATATTTTCAAACATACAAATTGTTCCTCTTAGTTCTCTTCGGCTCGGCGGTGGTTTCATCGTTATTGTGCGATTAATTTATTCAGAGTATTCCGCACAATCGAAATCAGACTCTAAAATTGGATGAGTTATGAACTAAATAAATGTAGCAGATCATAATGTAATGCTAAAAATTAAAAAAATCATCCGCGACAAATCCAACGCGCACGCGTTATCTTTAGATACACGTCCACGACAAAACAACTGGTCAGACTGTTGGTACATTTCCATGACGTCAATCTTCATAGAGACCGAGCGGACTATTTAAAAATAAGAGTTGCGCGAGGGCGCTTTTTCACACTATACTTACCCTGGGAAACCACATCTTGATTATTTATCGAATAGAAATATTCTTTGTCATGCAACCATTACCGATAACTGATTGATCAGAAATTTTCTACGCAACGCGAACTCGAAAGAACTAAAGATTTATTTCGTTTGCAAACCACTCCTCCGCGCCGTAAATTCGATACTTTATTAAAAACACAGAAATTAAAAGCCATTCAAAGTCGGATATGAATCACAGATAAATTTTTTATTGCTGGTTTTAAATTATAGCTCGTGGGGATTAAGTATCAACAAACTGTAGGCATTTTTCCAGTCGAAAAAGCACATCTCTCCAGTTTTTGCCGGGAGGTAAAAAATTTAAAGCACAACGCTAGGCAACATTACTGTGTGTACAGCTTTCATAATTTTAACAGTTATTTGACAACAATAATTTTGTAACGCTCTACCAGGACTCTGGGTCCATTAATGTATATGTATGTAGTTTTTCCTATGCACATTGCATGGCCGTACTGCTTTGATATTTATATATCGCGTTTATTAAGCTTTATTAACGGATAGAAAATGTCTAGTTATTTGAATTAAAGTTAAACCGTCATGTGTGACTCGAACACGAAACCTACCCATCAAACTATACAATTCTGTTCTTTCTACGACTCAAATACTTTATGGATCGACGATTGGATACATTTTATTTCGAGAAATTCGAAAATTGGAAGCGATTTAAAGAATTGTGCGAAATATCAACCACTAAGCCAATAGACCTAATTCTAAGCAGAATTTTGGTAATATTCAGCTCTTTTACAACGAAAACTTTCATCAAAAAACGAATATTGTTATAATTGGAGAAAACTTGTTATACTATTATTACAACGTTCGAATCACATATTTTTTTTATAATCAACCAAACATAGTGACTACTTTGTGCTCATATATTACGCATATATAAATTGGAGTATATCATATACAGGGATCTAAAAATAAGTGTCCAAAAAGAAGAAAACAAGAAACGGAGGACTTCTTTGCCATGCCAGATATGTGGGCAAGAATTTCAATCCAACAAAAAACTGCTCATCCATATGTATATACATCCAGATGGAAAAAAGGAAATAATTTTAAAACAATTAATAATGGCATAATCTATTTAAAAATTAAAAAAAAAACTAAATATTTCCAATCTATTTTTTCAATCTGACTTTTTCTAGATTGCCAATCTGTTTTTATATTTTACAAGAAGGATCGAACTCGCAAACACGACTCGGGTGAAAGTAGTCGAGAGGAAGAAAAGGAAGAAATATTTCTTTGTGATTCTTGTCCCGAAAATTTTCGAACGGAAAGTCAATTGCAAAAACACTTTCGATCAAAACATTCTAACACACGAAGCATAGCTACTCATAAGGAATGTGTAATGATGACAAAAATACCCTGGTACAATTATAGGCATTTATTACTCCTCTGCAGATATTAAAAACAGAAATGAAGGAAGTCATGTCTTTGAATAAAAACGTGACTTCGCGTCAATTTGTGAAGGAGAGCTCGATTGTATTCGGAAAGCGGCCCGGTGATTTCGAGTGTGAAATTTGCAGTGTGACATTCATGAAGGTTTGAATCACCGTTAATTCTTAAATTACCGAGACCTATTCAGCGTGGTATGTTATTGTGCCACATTACAAAAACTCATCCAATGACATCTAAAGAGCAATTTAGTAGTCTTACGGATAAAGTGAAACATGAAGATAAAGCTTGGCTATGCCCATATTGCGATAGAAAATATTTGTCCTCTGGAAAGAGACGTGAACATATCAAAAAATCGCATCCAGATTGTGAAATTCCGGGATGGATTTCAAAATATATTATATTCTCTCGCAGATTTCACTACGGAAGTATTTTGGATATTCTGACAAGTCTAGTATAATAATAATATTAGTTTATTTGTAGGCTTTCGAATTTTTTCGTCATCATCAAGCTTTGCGGGCGTTCGATATCTTGATTGCTATACATTGATTTCAAGTCAATAAATTCATGCCAAACAACTATTGAAAACTAGCATAAATCGGAATCTTTTGAAGTGCTTTCGGGACACTTCGCGTACAATTTTCGAGCCGGAAATTTAAAGCGGAAATACCAGAAAATGACTTGGACTAATTCTTGGTTATTATATTCTGGAGCAATAAAGATTTTTTAACATGAAGGTGATTCCGGAAGTAAATGTCGAAAACCGAAAACAGCTAATTATATTTAAAAAACGCATCCGCATTTTCCATTGCTTATTTTCGCACGGAAATTACTATAAAATAGCTTACACCTTTAATACATTTAAAAGGTTACCTAATTTACACGTAATTATGGACCTTTTTATTTTTTTGAAATATTTCTATATTATTGATGAGTATTATTGAGTTGGAATGTTTGCCAAGTGACAGAAATTCTAAAATGTTGTTAAAATAAAGCTTAAACTGAGTTTAACCGTCACGATACAAAATGCCAATTGTGTGCCACAGACGCCAAAATGGCATTTTTCGGATACTAGGACACATGCTATCCACAGTTTGACCCCTCTGACCCCGGGTAAAAAACTTTCGGGACGACTTTTACGCTTATCGCCACTTCCGATCGGGCTCTAGAAACACTTTATATTTAATTAAGATGAAATGTTTTTCGATGATTTATTTATTGCCCGCGGTACAATATGGCACAATCATTGCCAATAATGTTTTTCTAGAAATTCAGCGTGTTGTTTTTCTGGTATTTCGTCGTCTTGTTGACGTGGTAATAATTGTGTCAAATTGTATCGTGGGCAATAATTCAAAACGGAGCAATATTTTCCGTTGAAAATTTGAACGATGAAAGCTGCGCGATCTGGCTATTGAACGGTGTTAAAATTATATTAATATTGCTTACCGATAAAGTATGAAAAACAGGAATGTACCGGGTTATCATGTGAAATTTCATTCAAATAATATTTTCTCGGTCAAATATATGGCTAGAAGTCCAAAAATTTCAGGGTTCTGTGAACGGTGTAGTTCGGCTAAGATGTCCACTAAGTTGTCCACCCAGCTACGTTATCAACCTTGATAGGTAGATTTTTCATTGTTTACTAAACTTAACAAAAATGGTTTCTGCGTTTTTACGGAAAAAGGACATTTTAGCTACGTCGCTTGACGATCATAATTAATATAATATAATTTCCGCCGCAAAATAGTAGCGATGCTGCTGGACTCCAACGTGACGATACGGTGACCAGATCGATTTTGTCAAAAAGTGGTCGTTTTGTCAAAAACTGTCGTTTTTCAAATTTGATCAAAAATCGGATAATCGCTTGAAAATTAACAAAAACATAGGTGGCTAACTGTTGGTTACACACTGGTTATGGAAAAAATGTCTGGTCGTTTGAATGAAGTTATCATTAGGAGTTGATTCGTATATTTGATCACGCGCCAATTAATCATGCGGTCAATGAAAGGACCTAAATTCCGTACACCTAATATCAACCCGCACGAAATTTAAACGCTTCAATTGGTTTCTCCCAATCAGGCACATTTTCCATAACCAGTGTATATTGTTTTTATTTAGAAATCAGGTAAGCGATTAAATAATATTTTCTTGAATTTATATTTGCTCGAAAATGTAATTTGTGAAATCTAATGCAAAGCCTTCAATCAAAAAAGCAGGTCGGGATGCTGCTCATGTTACGTTCATAGCTACAAGTCAACGTGAGCCACATAATTGCCCATACTGCCCAATGGAATATGCACATCGTACAAAACTATTAAAACACTGCAAAGGAAATATGTCAAAATATTATATATTTTCGAATACTATACCTTAGCGCCACATTAGAAAAGCATAAAGAGCAACCGGTGCCTTACAAATATAAAAAGTGGAAGGCGCGCGATAATGAGGCGCGTCAAGAAAGGGTAAAAGCCCGCGATATTGAAAAACTACTCAAAAAATCAAATAATGATGGAGGGGAAGAAACACTGCCAACAACCAAAAATGAAATTTTGGAAAGTATAAAGGTGGTAACTATTTCACTGCTATCATTGTTATCATCGGGATTGTTCAGGAGCCGCAGATTCTGAATATGAAAGACACTTCGATTGGTCCACTAGATTTTTTCTGTGATGCAGCAAATAATTGTGATTCTAATCAATCACCGATCAACCAAATTAATAATGATAACTCATCGATGTCGAACAATCAGACGTACCCCTTTTCGTTCGGTGAAGATACATTTGCCGATGACCTAATCGACGAAGATACTCGACATTCGAACGGTAGTTTTCAGGATCGGCTTATGAGATTACACACAATTTAGTAACGTAGCATAGAATGAGCATTGTATTTGATAGTGACCATCCCAGTTAAGTACGTAACAGGACACATTCTTTAACTTTGATAATGCCTGTTTAATAACCAGGGGTTTAGCCGGTAATTTGGATTTAAAATCACTACGAGAACATGATGTGTAAGTCCGAGACGTTTAATACGTTACTTATTCTTACCGATTTGTGTATTTAACCCGTGCGATAGATTATTATTGACCCCACACTAAAGATTCCGTGTATTTAAACATACGTAGGGATTTGAGCTAATGATACGGGCCACGAACCAATCAAAATCCTCCATTCTGAGAACGAAAAAATAAGCGAATGAGACATTTTCAATTTATTTTTTCGTTACATTAATAAATAGATTAAATCAGGAACGGTTGAGAGAAACCTAGTGTTCGGTTCGAGCGGTGGAGAAGGATTTATCGGTACTTTTCAGATGGTTTGTTACCAAAAAATACAAAAAAATAATGTACTTCAAAGATAAAAATGGTTAGACAGGTGCTAACACATCTTCAGTCAGGGAAAGGTGTCAAACTGATTGCCCCGGGTATGTGTTTGAGCACAGTTAAGAAGGGGTCATTATTAAATGCACCATACAGGTGGAAGAATTTAATTAACATATCAAACACAAATGTGCAACCACAAATTAACAGGCTAATTACAGACATTTTAGCAAAATTTAGGAGCTCATGTTGTTAGTCTGTTAAGTTTTACCGATTGTTGTCAATCGGTAATAAATACTTTGCCACTTTTTGACAAGATGTTTTGTCACTTATTATACTTGTAATTTTTATAAGTAAAAAGTAAGTTCTACATTAACCCTCTTGACAAAAAGTGGAGAGACGTTGGTTTTCGACCACAAAAATGGCTACAGTTATTGATGTTTAATCCCCAGGAGCTAGAATTTAAGATCAGTAATACAAAATTTATCTTTGATTCCAGCCCAACATTCTTTAGTTTCGTAATTTCTCTTATTTTCTTCAAATCCGACTTTGATTGAACCTTATTTTTAGTACTTCTGATGAGTCATCGATATTGATTCAATGAAAGAAATCGATCTTGAGATGAAATGTACCAAGAGTCTGGTGCAGTGAGTTGGGTCG
>SCLF01652152.1:0-14355 GCA_004367975.1 Mesochordaeus erythrocephalus | reverse complement strand
ATCAGATCCATGGAAGTAGGGACTAAATAGCAAATTCCATATTTCAAATTGTATTTTTCGCCATTAAAGATGAAATAACGCGTTTTGATTGGATCGTTTAGTGGTGCGTTTAGGCGAAAGAGCTGGAGAGCAGAAAAAGCGGTACGTTTAGGTTTAGTTGGTTCGTTTAGGTTTAGAGTGGTGTACCAAACTGATATGTCGGAAGATATGGAGCAATACCAGACATCCGTAGTTACGATGGATCAGGAAAACTGTAAAATTGAATTTCAAACATTTTTGTAAATTGTGTACATTTTTGTATATCTCATCTTTGTGACAATACCTAACGTTTAAATTACAATATTATATTCTTATCTGTGAAGTAACATAAAAAAGCTAAAAATCGAAAAACGGATTTTTCGTGTAGGTTCAGTGGAACATGAAGCCTGGCTAACCAAGGGCGAACGCCTTAAGCCAAGTTCGGGAGTATATATACTGGTATTCATGGCCTAGAATTTATTCAATATTTCCAAACAAACATGAATATTGAATAAATTCTCCAAATAAATAAAAAGTTCCCAGGACTTTTTATGAAATTTAAAACAAATAAATGTATTCAAAATAAAAGAAAGTGTTATTGCAGATTACGATGTACAGGTACGAAGTAAACTGTAAAACGAAGAAATGTTACCGATGTGTTAACAAGTACAGGTTAATAGTGACAGGAGCTGTAGCAAGTGTATCAAAACTGAGCTTACTTTAGGGCAACGAGGTATAGAATAGAAAAAATAAATATCAAAAATGACTGCAAAGTAAGTAAAATTAGGCTAAGGCGACCATTTTGGACATCGGGAATAAATAAGTAGCATTAAAAACTTCTGTGTTTTAAATTAAGACCCCCCCTCCCTTCGCACTGCTGCACTTGCATGCAAATTACATGTAATTAATAGAAATAGCAGTACGCAAAATTGGGCACTAGAGACCCACGAGGCCGAACTAGCCGAACTTAAAATAAAAAAAGATTTCAACTTAAAATTGAGTACAACGTGTCAGATGCGAGTGTGTGAGTAATAATCAGCATGGAAGTGTAGAGCAGAAGTGGAAGTTCTATCAAATTGGAGTCCTCGAAGACAACATCCGGCAACCTGAAGGCGCAGGTAAATTCGGAAAATCCATTCGGAAAATCAGACGAAATATTGGCGGGGGTAATTAAAGAAACAGGCACGTGACTATACAGGGACGATATATTCATTCTACCAAGAGCTAAAAGATCTAGCTCGCTATAAAGGAAGAAACAACAGTAGAGGCGTCAAGGTAGAAGCTTCAGTAGAAGCTTTACGGATAACATACAATAAAGTGTTACGGGGGAAAGCAAGCTGGTGAAGATCCGGGAGATAGGAGATACGGGAGATACGAGGCAGGAAGATAGAAGAGTTGGAAAACGTAACCCGGAACACCAAAATCATCGAAAAATACACTACCTTAATAAAAAAATTTGCGAACAAAATATTGGCGAAAAAAATATTGGCGAACAAAATATCGACGGCGCGGACGAAGTGAACACAAGTGCAGGAAAAGTAAGAGACCAGAATAATATAATGTAGTCAACATTTGGAAGCCCCAGCGGACATAGACACCTCGAGGAAAAAACTTATGAGGACATATGGATTTGAAGACTTGGTAACGATATTTATAAGGAAGAAAGTAACCAGAATCGATGGTAGAAGGTCGGCATGAAGCCGAGGAGAAAGAAGAAGAAAAACGAGTAAAGAAGGAAGAAAAAAGAGGTCAATCAAAAATCAGGAGGCAAAAGGTACAAAAGGTAAAAATCGGAAGGTGGGAATAGAGAACACCACACACATGTAACGTGTTAAGCAGCCTTAGAATACATGGACGGAGAGTGAAATAGGATGGATAGAAGGAGCGTTTTCTGATGAACCAATTCCAAATTTAAAATTTCTTGATACTAGCCTAACCTTTGTCATACTGCTGACGCCTCTTCAACCTTTTCGTCCCTTTCCTTCTTTCTTCCTTCCCTCCTTTTCCACTCTACTGTTTTCTTGCCCTGCCTCTTATGTACAAATGTACACTATTTACAAAATTTTCACAATTATTTATTAGCTTTTTCAAATTTTTGAACAGCTTTATAAATTAATAAATGGTTTTTTAACTTTTATTTCGGTTTTTAATGTGGGATTCCGGGATGTTGGGACTCCGTCCAAAATTTCCCACGTCATCCCAATCTACTCCCAATTTCCACACACCTCCCCCCCATTACAGTTCCCAGGTTTCCGAGCCGTTTCCCCAATTTCATGCCCCCAACTGCCCTTATTCTGACGTCATTGGAGATGCTTCTCCAACGGCGTGTCAATCCCCTCTCCATTAACTCCCTGTGTTCGGGTCAAAATACACTGGATCGGTTGAAGTCCTCCAGCCCCGCGGTGTCCAATTCGGACCCTCCAGCATTTGCTGCAATATTTTTGTTTAAGAATGCTTTTTCACATTAGCGTCCTAACCATGTTTTGGCGTTATACGCACACTTTTTATGGACCACGTCCATAAATTAGAATTATAAAATATAAATGTCTTTACAGCTAAAAAAATAAACTATTTACAAATTTGTCATTTTTTTCAGATACCGACCCACTTGTCGTTTCCGTCTCGTCCGCTTTCCGCCGCTTTCCGCCTTCCATCCATTCCGCAGGTGTCAAAAGAAGTGACAACCGGTTCTCCAATTCTTTTTATCCACATTGTCGTCCAGTTTTTATATTTTAGGTGTTTCTATTATCACCGTCTTCTGGAAAAAAATTGTTTCTTTTTTAATGCGCCCCTAGTTTTGGGCATCCCTCTTTTTTTAATCGATGTTCTCGGATTTTTGGGGGGCTAATTTTTCCGCCACCAGCGACGCTAAAGTATCGTCCTCGACTACCACTACTTCCGGTCCGACAATAATTGTCTCTGATTGTAGTGGTACTCGTGGACCCTTAAATTCCACAGTAATCATTTTTGTATCGCTCGGCCGACGTCCTTCGTCGACGTAGTGGGTATCTGCTGCCATTTTCCTCCATTTCCAATGCTTCGTCATATTTCCAGTGGCCCGTATTCCGGAGTTTTTTCAGCTCTCTGCGTACTTTATTCTCCCGGCCTTTTACTCTTTCCGCCTCCGCTAGTTCGATTTCATCGACTATTTTGTCTTCCAGCAATGTTGACATTAATTGTCTCTGCATTGATGATGTTTTCTCTTCTTCTATCTGTTTTCTCCATCTTCTTTCTTCTTCAAGTTCCACCAGGGACCGCCTTTGTTCTTCCTCCGTTGTTTCCTTCACTTCCGACCATTCCAGTGTGTCATTTTTATCTTGCGATTGGTGTTGGTCTTCAATTTGTATTTCCTCGTCCCTCCATAAACTATCCCCCACTATATTGGTCACTTTGCTTCCCCCCGACATTAGGGTGTTTCTTTCGTCATCATCCTTCTTCTCCATTGTGCTCTCTTGCTCTTCCTCCTGTATTGCTCCAAAGTATTGCTTTGGTATTTATCCTCCACCTTCCGTAATTCGTCCAATTTTGGCAGTTTTTGGCCATTTTCGGTGTTTTCCCTTTGGTCAATTCTTCCTCGTGTAGCCCCAACTATTATACTTCTTCCGCACCTTGTGTGGTCTCGTGCCTCCTTCTAGATTTCCCGGCATTTTCGATATTCAAACTCAGGTTTTCTGAGTTTGGGTATTTTTTGATCTTCTTTTCGTTTCTTTCTTCTTTTTCATTCGTCGTCCATCTTTTCCATGGTCAGTAGTCTTCTTCCTCCTCATTTTCATATTGTTTCTTGGTTCCTTTTTCATTTTTCGCGTTTTTTCGTTCATTTTGCTCTTCTAATAGCATTTTCTGGTCCGCTTTTTCTGGTAAATCGATATGAACGTCCTCCAGCAAATACTTCCACTACCGTATATGGTCCATTGTACCTAAAAAGACCACCCGGTCTTCGCACGGTTTGAAATTGGCCCTAAAATACCTGTTTTGGCGTTCCTCTTTTTCTTTCGTCATTTTCTTTTTTCCTCTTCTCGAATAAACTCCACCTCGTGTCCGTTTTTGTCCGTAAAAGTGAAAGGGTCCTTGCCATGTTCCCCTTTCACTTCTGTCTATATTTCAAATGGCGTAAACCCGGTGACCTCGTTGGGCACCTGGTTTGTGTCATAGACCACTTCCGGGAGTATTTCATCCCAGTTGTGGTAAAATTTCGGTAATAATTTATTTTTCAGGGTTTGGTTCGCCCTTTCCACAAGCCCATTCGCCTGAGGGTGATATGGGGATGAGTGTTGGTGTCTGATTGAAGTTCACCGCAAAAACTCCGCAAAAACACCTGCAAATTTTTGGTAATTTTTGGAAATTTTGGCGAAGTGCAAATCTACCCCCGTAACGCTGCCGCTAACTCACTGGCTGATTTATCTTTCAGTAGCGTGCATTTTTTTTGCGTGATTTCCCGCCTTGGTTTTCGGAAGTGGTCCAATTAGGTCCACCGCTAATAATTCCCATGCTTCCGACGGTGTTTGTGACTTCCCCAGTGGCGGTTTTTTGGGCGTAGGTTTGGTTGATTTGCTGACACAGCTGACATGTTTTTACCTCTTCCATTCCCATCCAAAAATATGTTTCGAATATCAATTTATGTGTGTTTGTCGCCCCTGGGTGGTCCAAATGGTGGTCCAAATTTTCTTCGATCCGCGGAACTTTGGCCAATTTCCGGTCCGCACGTGTGTCAAAATCCATCCTAATTCCTCGTTTTCCTTTTGTGTCTTCTTCATTTCCGCCGTGGTTATTCTGATACGGTTAATTTGTTTCGTATCTATCTTTTCCGGTCCTTCCGCTTCTCCATGTTGATAACGACTCAAATAGTCAGAAACAGCAATTTCTTTGTTCGTATTGTATATTCAAAATCACTTATTTCGGCCAAATCCTTGCCGATTTTCTCTTTTTGGGCAGAGAGTTTATTTGCGTAGGCGAACCCTTTCGAGTCCGTCCACCATATAAACTCCCGTCCCAATTCGCTATTTGGTCAATGCGTTTTTGAACGCTAGAAGCTCCTTCTCCCGGATGTGTAATCTCACCTGGCTGTATGTGAACACCTTGGAGAAAACGCCACCGCTCGCAGACAGTCTGGTGAGTGTTCATGGTTCTCAGACGCCATTTCGCGGTGTCCAAAATGGACACCGGTGATGTATTATCGCCTTCTGCTCCCATTCGCATACATATATACAGTACAGCTCCCATGACCTTCTCGGAGGCGTCACTCTCCAGCACAACTGTATCCTCCATGGTGTCCGGAATTTTTAAATATGGGGTTTCCGAAATTAAATTTTTTTTCAATTATTTCATCGCCCTTTCCGCTTCTTCGGTCCACTTCCATTTCGGCCCCGGTAGGTGGAGGTAATTCGGGCTGCTATTTGGGTAACATTTTTAATAGAATTGTCCAAAAATACTTGGGCTTCTTTTTTGCTTCAATTAGTTCTTGGCATATTTGTATTTCTCCATCTTTTATGCGGTGTCCACAATATTTTGCCTCGTGTGCCAAAAATACGAATTTCCGGGCTTTGATCTGTAATCCCTATTCCTCCATCATCGCCATTGTTTTTCGTAATTGTTGTAGGTTTTCCTTCTCTGTCTCTCCATGGCTGAAGCAATCGTCCATGTTTATTACCTGGGTCTCGAGGCCAGGTCCATACACCTTTGAAAATTTCCCGGGCGTTTTTGGTTCCCATGGGCATAAGAGTGAACCGAAACTGCCCTAGTTCATTTCGGCAGGCACTTTCGATGCTTCCTCCGTGACAGGAATCCCGCCGCTAAATCTATACAACTAAAAATTTGTGATTTCTTCAAATTCACTATTAAATCCGCTATACGGGACAGTAGACAATGGTCTGTCTGTATGACCTCATTCACTGGGCTTTTTTACCAACAATGTAGGGCTATTCCAGGCCCTACATGTCCTGTTCATATGCCCTTCATTGATGTTTTTGTACTATTTCCCTCATTTTCGGTCTTAGCAAGTATGGGGTCCTGTACATCTGTGATGCTACAGGGCCCGACTCTTTCACATGTACCTCAAACTGGAGTAATTTATCTATGCCCGGTACTTCGTCTTCCAAAGTAAATTTTTCTAGAATTCTTTGACTATTTCCTCAACTGCTCGTCTTCCTTCCTTTGTTGCCTCTTCTCCAATCGTTATTTCCACCATTATTTTCTCTATTCGTGTCCTCTCCATCTTCACGTTGTTTATTCTCTTTTCTTGTTTTTCATTTTCCAATTTTTTCATTGTTCTTTTCTTTTGTTCCCTTTTTTCTTTATCTTCTTCACCTGGAGTTCATTGGCCTTTCATTTTCGCCGCATGGTAGCGCTATTTCGAGATTTATTACGATTTTCCGAAATTATTCGACCTCCCATTCTTGATATTTGTCCTTCATTACGTACGGTTTTTTGTGGTTTTCCGGGCCCGCCTCCACAAAGCGTGGGTTTGTATTTTCCCTTTCCGCCGCATCCATTATTTTTTTCCATGAAAATCCAGTAAAACTCGAATTTTAGTCCACCATTTTTCCGTCCATTTCTGATTTTTCACGCTTTTGCGTGGGTGGACGGTTTCTATCGTGGGCGTAATGTTCTCCCCTTCCCTCTGCGCATCTGTCCAGAAAATTTGGGCTCACTAGGAGTACCGCAAGGTGGATTTCCGATTTTTCTTTCAAAGATCAAAAACGCCTACGCATCCGAAATTTTCGCTTGAATATCTACTCGGCGAAGCCATACGCATCTCTCCGCCAATTTACAGCCCCTAGTTGAGCTGTGAAGGGTAGCTGCAAGCAGCTGTACCTCTTCTTTGAAAAGGTGTCAAGATTCAGGTAAATTGCTTAGGCGGCAAACACAACTAGCCCCATAAGTAGATATAATAGCCTAGTTTCCACTCCATGAGACCAAAAATGACCTAATTTGACCAAAAACTGAGGTCAACATGACTTGCCGTTGCCGTTGCTGTTGGTTTTGGACATAATCTCGATATATATTTAATATATATTTATTTTATTTAGTTAATAATAATTGTATTTATGATGCGCTGAATTCAGTATATATACTGACGGAGAAGCAGTGGGGGGGAAGCAGTATACTGACGGAGTGGGAGACGCCCGATAATTATTCGCCATTATTCGCAAGCGCACGGCAATTACTTACACGCCCGGTATTGAACCCCTTTTGGGTTTCGTCCGTACGTATGTGGATTGCACGGCTCTCCACTTATTTTTTGTATATTTTTTTTTGATGGATTGATTAAGTGTGAGCAGTGAGATGTATTGGTTCGTCCAGCTCGTATAGATGTTGATGAGCAGTTTTTCTATTGCTTTCTATCTTTCATGTTTCATACGAATCGGGTGACCGTATGGCCGGTGGTCTTATTGCCCTCATGTCAATGACTTGAGGTTGTCTTCCGGCATTCCGTCTGCGTTGGTATGTAATTACTATACCACACCCGACTGCTACAATTATTCCCAGTATAAATCCAGTAATTGTTACTGTCCGTGCTGTGCTTTCATTTGTCAGCATGTTCCAGACATGCATCGCCCCTGCTGCAGCCTGAACTAACGAATTATTTAAGGTCCACAAGTTTATCTCGGCCTCTAGCCTATTGGCATTTATCGTTACCAGAAGGTTTGGATCCGACATATAGGGAACTGAATTACTCCAATTGAATAAGGAATTTTGTATTATGATAACATCGTAAGCAATCTTCATTTTTGTTGACATGAGCGATTGACACTCAACAGATACTAATTAGTTCGGACTGTTTCTAATGAACTCGACCCCAGCTATCCGTCCGGCTGTGCTACTGAACACTTTGCGATTACTATGCTTACTTAGTCAGACAGGCTTGCTCGTTGATAATAACAGCCCGCTTGATACTGACCGAACAAAGCAATTTTGATTCGGTCGAAATGATTATTTCTCGCAGATAGCGGTGTTAGTGCTAAGTAAGTATTGGACACACGTGTGTCCTCGTAAATCTCGACTTCTTTTAGTGTTACAAATTGTGATTTCATGGACGATCTGGCATTCGTCTAGTAATATAATTTCGTCCTTGATGTTATACTTCATTACTGTGACGTCTTCCAAAATAGCTATTTGTCTATATAGTTTTTTCTCGTTATCATAAACCGGAATGGTTATGACGTCCATGAGCATATATTCTCTGGTAATGCCCCTGGAATTTCCATGACGAACTCACAAGATAGCGCGACTTCAGAATGTACACACCTTTTATTGTGCATTTCACTAAAAATCTTGCGGTGTGATTTAAATGCTGGCACAGGTGTTCTGGTATTGAACCTTGGCAGAACGTCATAATCGTTTTGAAATCTAGTGCAGATGGGGGAAACACTCATTTAACGTCTGCAGCAACTCATCCACTGATCGCTGTACATTTAAGCTCACTTCCAGTTCGCTGATCCTGTCTCTACTGCCTTTATCGACTGAGCAAATGTCGTTGTACAGTTGCGTGAGGCTAGCTGTGGTGTCAGCTACAGTTTGGGCTGTTGATTTGAGTTCCGATGTCATTTTGTTCAGCAGCTGAACCCAGCTCCAGCTATCGTTACTGCTTGGTTTATAAGCCGCTTTACTTCCTCTTCCGTTGTTAGTCCGAAAACCAGCTACGGCGCGTGCGATCGCTCGATTTTCTTAATTCTGCATTAGCACGTATCCGATACAGTTCTCACAGTTTCTATTCTGGCAAGACCCTGTATTTAGGTATATTTCAGTGGTTTCAGTAGTTCTGATTGTTACAAATATTGTGGCTCCACTTGGTTCTGAAGACAATAATTGAAAACTTTCCGTCCGTTTTAACACCGATTTTCCAGTTGTTTCCTGTGTTGTCGTGGAATAGGACTCCTTCGCTGATAATTTTTACCGTTTTTTGGTGAGACCTTCTTTGGAGGGACTTCATTTTTCTTAATTATTACGCTGATAATCAGATTTCAAGAATATTTTTCATTCACCAAAAATGGAATTAATTCATTTGTTGTTGTGATGCATTCACATTTAATTATCTGACAGTTGCAGTTTAATGATGTCAATCGTAGTTGACTGTTTGACTGATGTAGCCTGCAGTGTCGGAACGTGATGTAGCCTCATTGTAGAATTGATTCTGTACGATTCGTACTTATACTCAGCCTGTTGGATCACAATAGGAATGTCAAAATATCAGACAGTCTGCTTGTCCACCCCAATTTGGACAACACCTTGCTTCTTGTGTTGTAGTAAAACACCGCTCTCCTTGAGAAATACGTCGCAAACTACGCTAATCACGATCATCACAAATCCTTTCGTTTTAACCTTGGTCTAAATTAATATAAATGTTAGATATGCAGCAATAATAGGACAAGAAAAAATACAATATCTAACGGATTCGAATTATCCCTTGGCGAACGGTAGCGGACGCACTTTCCCGTCGTGGTCACCACGAGGTGAACATGACTTTGGCCTGGCGTTGCTGTTGGTTTTGGACATAATCTCGATATATATTGGATATATATATATATTTAATTAATAATAATTGTATTTATGATGCTCTGCATCCAGTATATATAATGTTATGGATGCAGTCGCAAGGGGCAGAAGGAGTGGGAGCAGAAGGAGTGGGAGACGCCGGATAATTGAGCGGTCACGTTCATTCTGTCAATTACGTCTGTTTATTGCGCGGCTGTTCACTTATTTTTTCTATATTTTTTTATTTTTGATGGATTGATTAATCCGCCTGCTACAAAACAGCTGTTAGTAACTATATAGAAAATTGTCTCTCCGAACCTGGAGATTGACCAGTAGATACCACGTCTGCCTCATTTAGCGATCGGGGTCTCTTTCTCAGTTTTCTCGAAGACCATATAATATATCGTTTTGAATTTTTTCATGGTTAAAGATTTTCCCCTTGCCGATTTAATAGTAGGTTAAATGCAAAAATATTGTAGCACACGAAGGGAGAGGCTCAGTGTTTTTAAGAAAATTAATTTACGGCTGAGAAAATGGTATTTATCAATGGCATTCACTTTAACAACGCTCAGTTTTGACGCTACTGTAGTAAATTCAAAAGTGATATTTTGGAACAAGAAATACTGGTAGATCCGCAATGAGGTAATCTTTTCGAGGAAATGCGAGTGGATACTCGATCGCCAAATGAGACAGCTGCGGAATCTACTCAAAAAAAACAAAAGTGGTGTCTACTGGCTACGGACGCATTATATGATTTCAGTCTGACGTATATAATTCTCGCCTCGTTTTAAGGCCAGCTATTATATATAATTATAATGGTTATTGCCCAACAGATTGATTTTAAATCTTGCACACCAATATGATCTATAATTGTACAATAAAGTAATTCTAACCATATTTAATAGAAAGTGACGCACGCACAATATTAGGATTTTATTTTTACATACCGAAAATTTCTAAGATGTCAAAAATCGTAACGGTTCATTATAAATAGCGCAGCTAGGGCTAGCGTGCCACTGCTAATTGTTATGGATCATTTTGATAATCACACTTGGCCGGATATTCAAATACCTTCCAGACAAACTAACTCTCAAGTCAAAAGTTCAATTTAATGCATTTGGTAGACCGAAAACATTTTTCCCACTCGACAAAAATCGAGGCCGTGTGTTAACTTCAACTTTAATTATCTCCAATGTAGGTCTACAACTTAAATTTATATTTTATCGGTACTTAGCATTTTATCACTTCGAATTCTAAATGTGAAATTGTTTTAAATGATTTCTTTTAGCCTTCTGGTACCGATTCATCTCCAAGGAAGACGCCGTCTTTATCGATCGATGAGTCGAGAAAGAGACAGCGCGAGAAAGAAAGACAATTGTTTATATCGTGCCATATTTTTTGACCGAGAAAATTGTATTTAAATGAAATTTCGCGTTTATCACCGTTCTATTATGGCCTCCCAGAATGGACTTGCCCTCTTGCTCTCTCCCGATCTATACGTCAATGGATAGAGATGACTCTCGCTTCGTTGCACAAGTCTACTAAGAGAAATACTCCAAAACCTTTTCATAGTGAGAGATATAATCGCAGCGGCTAATTACAGGTACAATTTGAATTTAAACCGCAGTCTTACGGCTTAGATAATTGTAGTTGTAATTTCTGCAAAAAATCGACTATGCTTCAATATATATTCAATAAAAAATGTGCTGTACAGGTATGATACAATGGCTAATAATAGGAAAATTTTGAATTTAACTGAAGGTCTGACCGCCGAGATAATTGCAGTTTAAGTTTGCAAACCGTCTGGATTTCGTTCATTCGTGCTCGAAATATCTACAAAAGTTGAGTGGTTTTGACGTTTTGTTCCACTTTGGTATCTACTAGTTAATAAGCTAAATAGTTTTTCTAGGTTCCGAACCAAATTTTAGGCTTGCTACCTACATTTTTGCAAGACATTTGTTGACTAAAATTCTTTCGACGCAAAAATATCGTGTGACGCATAGTCACAAAAAAATCAATTAGGACTTTCGTCTACAAATCGTCGTACAAAGATTCTGACCCAGCTCTACTCAGTGTCGCATGAAACGTGAAAACTGGTCCATAAGGTGCACCAGAGTTCTCGGGCTATACTCGACTTATACTAGACTTAGCTGACAATAAATTGGGAAAGCTGCTGTTTATGCGGGTAATGCTGTTGAATATGAACTTTACCCGAAATACGGCAGGTTAACCACATCTCCAATGATTATTTCCTTTTTAGCGAGAAGAATATTAGTCTTAGATGTCCACAATTGCAAAGATTATCAAGTTAATCTTATTGAAATCGATGCCACTTAACTCTGCCACTAAGTCGGTTAAAACTGGTCAAGATTTCCAACAATTTCTTTTGATTAGTGGTTATTTATATGGGGACGTGTATTTGATGTTATTACAGTGGCAATCAGAATAATGTTTTTCCTTGCGGTTCAGAATCTGTTCTCAGAATATCTGAAGTTATACGGCGTCGTACAGTTAACCCCCCCCCCCACCTAAAGATAACGTGAAAACACCTTTTAAAGAACGTTAATTTTAACTCATAGGGGCAAGGCAGCTCACCGAACTAAATTGTACTAGTTTAATAGACCCCAGGGCATCCGATATAAGTATCGATAACGTAATCTTATCATTCGATTTAAAGTTGTGGAGCTCGAAAATCACATTCTCCAGAATAGACAACATTTATTTTGACCGACCCAAACATTAGTTTTATGTAGTTGTATCGAGTCAAATTCTTAGCAAACATACTTTGGGATCTTGGCATGATTTTTAGATCATGTCGCTTTTTGGAAATTTGTACTTTAGGAATTCCGCGGTCCAATCGGAGATACTGCCCGAAATCACATTTTTGACTTCTAGTGGCTATAACTACATAAAGGGTTCGGAAGTCGGGTCAATCCTATGAGAAGAAATAAAGCGGGAGTCAGGACGTGTCGAATAAGCCCACTTTCCAACAGTTCCGGGGAAAAGCGGAAATTTTAAAATTGCCATAATTATGGGTATTTGATAGATACGTAGTTATAACCGCTAGAAGTCAAAATATGTGATTTCGGGGAGTATGTCCGAAGGTGGGCTTATTCCACGGGTCATGAATCCAGCTTCTATTCCTCTTAAAGGACCGACCCCGTATTCTGAACACCTAGCCCAATTTTTTTTATGATTTAAAAACATGCCAAGATCCCGAAGTGTATTCGCTAAAAATTTGACTCGGAACAACTGCATAAAAACTAATGTTTGTGTCGGTTAAATTCAATTTTGTCTATTTTGGACAAGGTGAATTTCGAGGTCCATAACTTTAAAACGAACGACCGGAGTACGTTTTCGATACTTTATCGGATGCCTGGGGTCTACTTAAGCTAGTATAATTTAGTTCGGTGAGCTCCGATGCCCAATGAGTTAAAATTAACGTATTTTCTGCAGCAGTGAAAAATTCGAGATTTTGTCACTTTTTGAAAATGTGTACCTTTTTGGCCCACTTTTGGCCTACAGCTGGTTCACGTGTTAAGAATTCGGAGTCGGTCCTCTGAGAATAATGTAAGCCGGAGTCATGCACGTCGAATAAGGCCACTTTCGAGACAATCCGAAATACTTTACGAAATCACATTTTTGACTTAGCTACATAATGGGTCTATGACAAACTAAAGGTCAACAAATGGTCCTTTCTATCCCGATGAGTCCAAATGACTTATTCGCCTCTAAATGATCGACCAAATGACATTTAACGAAGTGGATGAAGACAGTTGTTTTCGATCAAACTCTTTTCAACAATTTCTCAATTTTCTCAACGAAATTGTCGATTGGCTGTTCCCATCCAAATACTGTAGTCCGGCCGAAACAGTTGAATCTGACGTCATTCCAGCACTCCATAATTTCAAGAAATTCAGAGACCCGATGATCCGTCAGTCCCATTTCTTGCAGTTTTGCAAGCAAGCTTTTTGCACATTTCAGAATGCGTACTATCTGCCCACCAGTCCACAATGGAGTGTTGCTGGGTTGACTAGTTTAATTTTGATTAGGAGATTTGCAAGGTGTTTTAATCCAACAAACGTTTCCAGATCTTTCCCAATTACTTGTATCAATTACTTGTATCCCCCAATTACTTGTATCACCTACATATCCAAGTACATGACACTGCATGATGGATCAACTACTGCATGATGGATCAACTACATGAAAAATGTAACTAAAGTGGAGCATCCTATGTAGGGGTGGAAGTGTGATGATTTGGTCCAGTCCGTTTATTACTGGCTCCGTCATCATCAACCTGACTTCGTTGTTGATCGGCTTAAGGCCACGATTGGCCATATGTATTTGATACGTCATTAAATGGTCAGCACTTTCTATGTCCATAATTTTAATAAGGTTTGGCCCAGTGTTGTGATCATATTTCACGAGACCTATTTTGATTGTATTAGAAATAGGTTTGGGTCTATATCGGGAAGTATGTCCGATTGGTTCGAAATTGGCTTATTCGACGCGTCAGAGCTCAGGCTTCAGTTCTTTTCAGAGGGCCGACTCCAAATTCCTAACACGTGACCCAGTTATAGGCCAAAAAGGTACACATTTTCAAAAAGTGACAAAATCTCGAATTTTTCACTGCTGCAGAAATCCGTCCGAAGAAACCCGGCCAAGGTCCCAGCGTATGTTCACGAAACATTTTAGCCAACACAAATGCAATTAGGGGTACACTAGGGGGGTCGAAGTGAACTTCGAGGTCCATAGCTTTAAAAGAAATAATCGCACTATATTGTCGTTACCTTTATTGGATGCCCAGGCGCCTAGTTAATCTGTACTTTTTCAGACCGACTAAGCAGCCCAGACCCGGGGGGG
>SCLF01651060.1:0-14357 GCA_004367975.1 Mesochordaeus erythrocephalus | reverse complement strand
GGGGGGGGGTCAATCAAACATTCAACCACGTCTAAGTTCTTAAAAACGCTAATAACATGGTCATAACTAACCAAAAAGGTGTCTGAGAGATATGTAACTAAGAGTAATTCGGAGGCAATCAGTATTTCTGATGATAGAAATTCAGTATTTAATGGATGCATTTAATAGATGCAAAGAAACCCTTGGTCTTAAGCACTTAACCAGTAGATATCACTTCTCGTTTTTTGATGGTATACCACACCGGCAATTTGAGCGACACAGGAAAATTGATTGTGAACTTCTCCCCTGTTCACTTCTTGCTTTGTGTTCCAAATCGTACAATAGATTTGATTTTTTTAAATTTTGTTCATAACATTTATTTTTTGAAGTTTCGATTGGATTCAAGATTATTCAATACTTCCGTTTTTCATATTTTGAAATGTTGAATACTTTTGAACAAGATGTACTTGGTATACGTATTCCACTAATACGCCCATAGCCTTCATGTGCAAGCTGTTACGGTCCGTGGGTCTTTAGCGCCGTTTTGTGCACTGACGCTTCTTTTTGTTCATTTTTTAATTGATTCACGCTGCTGTTCACATAGGTCCCAGTGACCTGCTTTATACGCCAATTTCGTTCTTTTTCTACTTTAATACAAATACAGAATAATCCTTTTTTGGTTTTCGTTTTTTCGAGATTCTTAGTTGCAGTATAAACATAATTACCAATAATATATAGATATATAAAAAGTTACGAATTATATGTCTTACATAGAAATTACACGATCTAATTTAAAATTTTTTTTTCAAAAAGTGTTATTTTTCGATTTCCCTGAATTTTCTGCGCTGTAGCTGTGTTTTGCGTTCTGCTTACACAGCAAGACAGCTTGTATTTTCAGCAGCCCGTTCAAATGCTTCGATGCTGCTATCAAATCTTCCCCTCCCCATCCGCTCCATTGGCAACTGATAGCTTAACCGGTTTTAGTGGGTGTTATAGAGTAGCGGTTGCGCATCTGTCCCCAGAATACGCAAATTAACACGGCGTTGTATATTTCGAGTCAAATTTTTAGTGAGCATACTTTGGGATCTTGGCATGTTTTCTAAATCATAACAAAATAGAAAAGTGGAAAATTCGTGATTTTCTTCATTTGTTGAAAATTTTATCTCTAGAGATTTTTGGCTATAAATAGGTCACGTGTTAATAACTCGACGTCGGTCCTTTAATAAAAATTGAAGCTGTAGTCATGACGCCTAAAATAACCCACATTCGAGCCGATTGGACGTAGTTCCCGAAATCACATTTTTTGACTTCTAGTGGCTATAACTACATAACAGGTTAGGAATACGGGACAATCTTATGAGATGAAATAAAGTAGTAGTCATGGCACGTCGAATAAACCCATTTTCTAACAGTTTTGGAGTGTTACAACATAACACTAGTTGTGAACTATTGTGAAATTTTCAAATTTCCATAACTTGAGCGTCGTGAAGTCAAACTTTAAGGGCATTTGATAAATTTTGTTTAGCAACTAGAATTCAAAGTATGTGATTTCGGGAAGTATGTCCGATTGCCTCGAAAGTGGTTATATTCGACGCGTCATGACTACGGCTTAAATTATTATCAACGGGCCCACCGCGCATTCTTAACACGTGACCTAGTTATGGCCCAAAAATGGGATTTCTATAGTACAAATACACCAGGGGCCACCTTAACGCACCACTTTCGACCACTTTCGGCGACCGTGGTGCGTTAAGAGAAATTCGGCTATTTTACCATTAGACGTATGCTTTTTTGCTCCTACCTTGCATATCATATTCGCTGAACTCATAACATTCGACTCGAAACGACTGCGTAAAAACTAAAGTGCAGTATAGGTCAAAATCAATTTTGTCCATTTTCGACAATGTGACTTTCGAGGTCCATAGCTTTAAAACAAATAATCGGGGTATGTTTTCGATGCTGGGGTCTACTGAATCTAGTGCTCCCCCCATTCAACACGAACCATTTTTTTTTTCAAATATCAAAAACAAAAATGTGGTTCGTTATGGCGGGCAAGTTGAGAATAGAAAAAGTGGTGAGTTAAAGTGGTCTTGGTGCGTTAAGGTGGCCCCCAGTATATTCACCAAGTTATAAAAATCACGAATTTTCACTTTTCTATTTTGTTATGGTTCAGAAAAGATAACATGGTCCTAAAGTATGTTCACTAAAAATTCGACTCGAAACAATTGCGTAAAAACTGAAGTTCAGGACGGTCAAAATAAATTTTGTCCATTTTGGACAATGTGAATTTCGAAGTCTAAAGCCTTAAAACAAATAATCAAAGTACGTTTTAGATACTTTTATTGGATGCAGGGGTCAAATCAATCTAGCACAATTTAGTTCTGTCAGCTACCATGCCCCAGGAGTTAGAATTAACGCGTCTGATTATTATGACATGATTGCAAAAAATTCCACGTCCAATTTAGGGGGGGCTGAGGGGACTTTTAGTCAAACATTCAACCTCTTCTGAGGCCCTAAAAACAGGGTTTCTGATCAAAATGGTCTATAAAGTTGCTTGGGAGATGCACCTGGAGTAATCCATTGAATTATTTTTAGTCTAGACTCGTCAGGCAAACGTGTCTGGGAAACATGTAAACCATTAATCGGGCCGTAACTTTAGCCAGAGTGTCGCAATTTTTGATCTTGATTTCTATTTCACTAATTACAGTCTTTTCAAATTTTTAAAAATAAAACACCCATATGTGTACAGAAAACCGTTTAAACTCTAAAAAACGGCTCATGAAAACTCAGTTGGACACAATTAATTTTGACCTAACCTTAGTACTTACGTGTCGTGAAATAATATAGTTTAGGTTTTAACTGAAATTGGATTTATATACGAAAGTGCTTCGTAAGTAAAACAGCGTTGACCGTGATCGTTAAAAGGTGGTGTTTATTAATGAGTCCTTGCTCAAGTACCAAAGTCGGGGTACCAAACTCTAAGCATTTGTCGATTTCCATCTTACCAATTTTCGTGTCCTTGAATGGCGACTAGAAAAGAAACAAATTCGGCAACTGAAATATTGACAACACAACCATTGTATTATTTGTTCTTCAGTGGTGAAAAATGATGGGCTGGTATGCCCAATTGGAATGCGAGACGGAATATCTCGTTGCTGATAGTCTTCTGGTTTTCCTCCAAGATTTTTAATATGGTAGTTTAAAATAAATGGCGTGGACTAGGTAGTTTGTTAACGATAAAATGATTCGACTATATAACTAGAATTATGGGTAAATACTGAGCGAATTTTCCGCGTACTACATACCCTGTGAATTACTTGTAGAAAAGTATTTTAACAAGTACCCCAGACGGAGTGTAATAGTGCTAAACGCCGAAATCATCTGTGATACAACAAAACAAACCACCAATCAATAAATCCCGATCATTTTATCGGTAATTAATCAGTTGAAGCCTACTTGGACAGCAGTTGATGTTTCCTAAGTATCATGAAAATGTTTGTCTGCAAATATAAGTTTGAGCCAACTTTAGATATCCGACGAACGGGTACAAAACATAAAAATGGAGACTTTGTGGTTCTTTTAGCTACCTGATCGTCGATAAAGTCATGATTTGCGCCAATGAGTTGAAGGTGAACAATGAAAACAAAGAAAAGTGAGGAAACAGATGAAGTTGCCGGTTCGGAGCATCCGTCAGATGGTTTGGATATCTGCGTCGTGGACTATTCTCAGTTAAAGCTCGATGAGTTTTAGAAATCAGACAATATTCTGAAATTCAGGTGATATTAACTGTTTTTTCCGAAAAAACGAAAAGTCGAAGTATAGTGTCAAAAGTACGAGGAAAAAAGAAAAACGAGACCGAGAAGGTGAATCGAAACGGCATTGTACCATCTACTGCATACGTAAATATGAAAGACAAATCGATATATTAAGACATTTGTATCAACCGTGAGTATGAGCCGCTCATATTTAGTGAGGAGAGTGCTTCTCCCCAAATATTTCACTTTAAAGTCCTAAATACATTTCCTAATCTGCCCTTTATACAATCAAACTCCTATATTTTTTGTGTAGACAAATTTACCAGGTTTTACAACGGCCATTACTGATCGCTATATACGATATAGTTATTTCTAATATGTATTCCACTTAATGTTCACTTCGATACTTCTTCCTCACCCCAGGTCCACCCAGTTCGTGACCAGTGGCCATATGTGTATTATTCCCCATTCTGCGGGCTTGAAGCGATGGCGTGCTATCCGGTGTTTCCCTCTTTAGTCGTACCTATGAGTTGTTGTTTGGCAATGTCTACGGTGCGGCTGTATTTTAACTTATCTGGTCGAATATACGGAATCGTGTTTCTACTGGTAGTATTTTCTGCGCTATGTTTTGCCACTATCTCGCCGGATACAGCTCCACTGGATTTCTAGTATACTCACTTGCATTCGAGTAATTGGTGGTGGCTAGAGACCGATTTCATCGGGAACCATTTATTTGTGGAAACAAGACCTGCTTACAGCATCGCATATCAATAAATGCAGTCCTCATCTTAATATGCAACGACATATCTTCCAGTCTGTAGTATGTGACTTAACTGACCTCGGCTTGTTGATTCTAGTGTATCGTAATTTGCGTTATTGAGCTGTTTTACCATTCATGGGCGTGTCAATAGTGCCATTCTTTCATTACCCTGAGTTCGTATAAACTAGAAGCTCCTCCCCTTAATTGAGTCTTGTTCCCAGCGTTGCGCTTAAATTGATTTTCGTCACCTCTTTGAAAACAATATATAATCCATAAGTTATATGATAGGAGCTGGTTTAATATTTATAATTTATCGCATATGGAATCTTTTTTTTGTTAATCGTCTTCATCTTCAAAACAATTAAGGCTGCTAATGTTCTACAGTTAACGGATTTCAATACGTATGATCTGAGCCTTATCATATGAGATGGGGCACTGTTTGACTGGTGGACTCTTTACCGTACTAGATATTGATCAGTTTTCAGGATGGTCCGTGTCTATCGTAACTATGAAGCCAATTGGCGAAGCATGTTGCGCAATTTTCTGTGATGTACTGATGTTACCGATTTATGAACGCTAAAGGGATTAGTTGTAAACAAATTATCAATCTTCATGTTCTTACTGGTATAGGATGGTGCCGTTTAAGAAATCTGAGTGCGTCAGAACTAAGTTGAAGCTCGTGTACTGCATGTGGTTCTTTGCCGTCATATATGGTCAGATTGTGTGTGCAGGGTCATATAGAAAACTTTCTAAATTTTCATGGATAACCTGTTGTCGTTGCCATGTCGGCATATATCGTACTACATAATATCATTATTGACATCTTCGAAAGTTTTAGAAATTTCTCCTCTACTATTGTAATATACATTTAAAAGTCGGGAATGTACGAATGCGTAGATGTATTTTTCTTTTGATGAATTGTGTTCCATTGTGCGCGTCGTTCGATGTCGTATAATCTCGATGCATTTTGGATATATTTTCAGAACACTTCGATCGTCTCAATTTCTCATTAGTCAGGTCATTGTAACGCTTCGTACTAGTGACGCATTAAGCAACCTCGTTAGGCGATGTGCCTTTTTTCGAAACGGGAGTTTCATTACTCGTGTAGTTTGCGTCACGACTTGGCTTATTATTGGTTGATTTGAACTGTTGATTCGCATTCTGAGGCTCCTTCTTGACGAATTCATAAGCGTTATCTTTCTAGATCTGCTTCGTCGCCGTTGTTGTTCTCATTTAGATTGATCTCTTATATATTAGGTAGTACTCTGTTTTCTTAATCGTGTTATGACATTGGGAGTCTTTATGCGAAGATCAAAAGGAGTTGGACCTTGTTCGTTGATCTCCTTAATTACTTGAATATCGTTCGTTCCAAGGTTATATTGGTCTATGGGTGTCGGTATTCTGCTATGCTCTATGTGGTAACCGCGTGGGCCATTTATGTGCTTCTTTTTAGTAAGCGGAGGTGGGACGAAAAGCAGCAGAGTGCAAATCTGTCATAAAGAAGTATAACACAAATGCATAAGCCGATAATATTGGAAACTCCGGGCAAGACCTCCCTTGATACAAAGAGCAAGGCGCAACTAATGGGACAAGCTACAGACACATAAAATTCCGGAAAATTAAAAAATAATACCCTTTGAAAACAATTATGAAATCTAAAATTTTAATATAGTATCTTATTTCATCTGCAAATATTTAAACGCTAAAAGACTGAAAAAAGGTCGAAAAACAAGGAAAGGGTAATTTTTTATACTTGAAAGAGCCAATTTCGGAAAAAGTTCCTAAAGCGGCCAATGATTTTTATAAAATGTATGAAAACCTTGAACATAATAGAAAAAAGAAAATCGAGTATCGGAGCTTTCGCATTGTTTTTGTATATAACATATAGTATAAATACACACACCAGAAATTTACTTGTAATTGTTACTTAATTACCTGATAAATTTGACCTGTTATGAACCGAAAATAATGAATCAGAAAAATGGCAGCAGTGCTACGCCGCTGACTGAACCACGTCGTTGACTGAACCGGGCATGAAGTCCTCGGTCAAAATTCAGGCGTGTTTATACTCAGCATTCATTTTACAAAATCATTCAATATTTCGCTCAGATTTACCGATATTGAATAATTTTGAACTTTTGTAAAGTTAGAAAATTTTCGAAAAATAAAAGTATTAAAAAAATGTTGTACCAACCGAAGAGAGAAAAATATAGAGAATATGCCGTTTTCAGGGTATTACACTACTTAAGATTGCAAAAAGTTATTATTGTTTTCATCAGTTCGGTACAAAACAAAAATTCCAATAAAAATGACATTTAAAAATAAACGGTTTGAAACTGGTTAGCTAGATTACTCAATAATGCCTTACACGACGGGAAATTAAATACGAAACATAATTATGTGTAGAGCTTGGTTTGTAAATTATAGGGTGTTCCCAAATGCACATATTTGGGTGAGGGAGAAACGAGTTGTTTCTAAAGGCGGCGAAAGTAGAGTCGCCACGTTTCGCAGACCCATCGTGTTTTTCGCCGAGGTGACGAAAGTCAAATTGTTAATTAATTTATCCGAAATAATGCATGTAGGTACTTATATGCCATAATTAACTTCTTGGAGATATTTTCGAATTAATATTTGCGAATTTAATATTTGAATTAATATTCGCTGAAGCGAGTCTTAGTGGGACATGCCTAACGTAACTTATCTTAGATGAGATAATATTCAGACGATTCAGTATTCAACGGATAAAAATACTAGAGATCTCGCCGAGGTCTCACCGGGATATATTGCCCCGGTATATAAACCAATGGTCTCTGAACTTCTCTCAGAATTTAGAAATGCGAATTAAAGGAATAATATCTTCCCAATACAATCGTTCAGTCGGAGAAGTACGGGAATATGTGGTCCATGAAGTATCATTTTTTTATCGCGGAATTATTAACAAATATCGTAAATATATCAACAACACGTATTTTTGCACCGAGTTTTCTATCAGTTTTCTCACCTGGTATCATTATGGGGATACGACTTCAATGTTACGGTAAATGGCAGCGAAAGTATAAACGAAACATATAACAAAAGCTGCGTAAATGGTTTTAGAAACTTGATCTTAGTAAGTGAATGTATACACGAATTCAAAATGAAGAATCCGTAAGAAAAATGACTTCGACTTAATACTGATTGGCACAAAATGAGATTACAGACACCTGACTTTCGAGATCGCCAACAAAATATCAAAGTCATCCTTTAATCCATTGAATCGATGTCGATAAGCTGTGAAATTGAAGAAATGCTATTTTATTTAATTCACTAGCTTGACTAACAGTAGACGAACTGAAAGATGACTTTCCGTACGTAAATTAATTGGTTGATAATTATTTGTTAATTAATTACGGCCGTGTTAATTTTAAATTTTGAAATTAGCTCATCAAAGTTATGTTTTGTTACGAGTACCCCTCCAATTGAGACTCGCTTCAGTGAACATTAATTTAAATATTAAATTCGAAAATATCTCCAATAAGTTATTTATGTCATCTAAGTACCTAAATATATTATACTAAGTACCTAAATACATTGTTTCGGATACATTTATTAATAATTCGACAATCTCCACGTCGAGCAAATACCTGATGGGTGTGCGAAACGTGGCGGTTCCACATTCGCCACCGACTCAAGCATACGAAGATGAATGCCAAAAGTGTTGAGAAACCAATAGTCTCTTATAGCGCTAGCGATCAAATTATCTCTATCGTATCTTAACTCGTCCGCACCTTTTTTTGACTCAGATGTATATTTATAGACACATCCTCCGTAGGTGATTAATTCAGCTCTAGATATTGTTATTTTTGTTCTTTATTAAACGTCATCTAAGGGTATGAGGACGAGTAACCATATAAAATAGATTACTAACAATCAAGTTACTTCCGCTCTTTAATTGCTTTCGTATTTCAGCCTCATGTATTTCCAGCTGCTTGCACTCATAGCTTGTGATTTCGGACCATCCCTAACCATTTAACCAATAGATACCACCCGACTCAAATCACGATAGGCGGTCTCTCCTTTTTTAACGAAAATAACATTAACAACGCTAAGTTTGGACGCTAATGTACTAAAACCAAAAGCTATATTTCCAAGAGAGATACACCGTTAGATCGGAAATGTAGTAAACCATAGTTTTTTCACTTTCGACGTGACCTAGGGCCCAACAATTATCGCAAAAATGGGTATACAGCCCATATATGTATCGAAACCAATTGTAAATCTAGAAATTTCAAAATTCAATTTAATAGGCTCAAACTCCTGCTCGACCTACTCTTAACTCCTGTGCACTCAGACAGGTTTTTCTCGAAACTGAGCGGAGCTAGGTCAGAATGCCACCAAGAACTCTCACCCCAAATGCCACGAAGCATCTTTTACGACAATTTTTAGACCGGAAGTGCCACCGGAAGTACTACCTTAAAACCGGAAATCGTTTTTTTGGAGTTGAGAGTGACATAGAATTTTTGCGTTTGATAAATTTTAATCAACAAATGCCTTAAAAAAATCGAAGTGATCCAATCCAGCCCGAGGTAGCTAACAAATGAAGTTCCAATTTTTTACTATTTATGACAGCTCTGTCTTACATATCAACACGTTGAAGAGCATTTCCGAATAAAATTCTACGGCGGAATTACCGAATAAAATTCTACGGCGGAATTAATACCGGAATGAACGAAAAAATTCTAAAATTTACGTCGAAAAATTGCCTTATGCAATTTGCCTTATGCGTTCTCTCAGAAAATTGACTTCAGCGTTTACGAACTTCTTTAGAAGAATTGGGTTGTTCCGTGTTTCCATTTCTAGACCTCAATCACTATTGTTATTGAGATAACAATTATAGAAAAATGGTTTTGGAAATGGAAAATGATTAGCGATTAATCATGAGTTTTAAAAACTCAAAACGTTGCACAGGGGTTAAGTAAGTGAGTCACTTAGTAAGTTGAGTTCAATTTTGTGAAGGCAGTCTTCTACCAAAGATACTTGTTACGTAGAAAACCTCGATCCGGGTAGCTCGAACGTCCAACCTTTGCCATTTCGGGGGAAAACATTAAGCCGCCGACCTTCAAACCAAGGGATTCATACGTACCACAATTACTAATTCCGTTTCAACGTATAATTCTCAAATATTGCTTCATGACACGATTGGTACCGGGTGTTTGATTAGCTCAGTTGGCAAGGCGTTGGTCATGGAAACCAAAAGAACCAGGATACTCAAAAAAGGTTTTACATATATTCGTAGTAATTGAAGTGAACAGTATCAAATGGAGTCATCGGCTAAACGCAACACTCTGACTGAAGTGACGAAGAGATTTCCTGTCCGAGATTTCACACGAGAATCTCATGTTCGTTGTTTAACCGATTCGCCTGGTTACATTCGAGTTTCGTTTCCAAAAGACTAAATCCGCTTCTCGAACAATGATTTTGAATTGTTTGATTTCGGCAAGCCGAGTTCAAAGTAGACCTGCTTTGATCATTATATCGCCGTTTGTATTGAGGTGTTAAATTTATATTTTCATAAGGATAAAGAGCCTATCGACTATAGCCCGTGTATTTTGATCCCAGATGCTATATAATTAAAACTTTCATAAAATTTCATGCATCCTTGTTCTTACCGCCTATCACTTGTGCATACTTCGCTCCTGATATGCTGGAGCTTAGATTCAAATTACCTTCGAATGACATTTGAAGGCTGTTGATGTTATTTTGGAAGGAAGAACAAACATCAAAGGCGGCTCTTTTGACACTTATTTTATTCTTTATTTGTACTTACTTTGATAACTGAATAAACTTTCAGATTCAATTTCTAACTTTAGAACACACCACGCGACTCAACCGAAATCAGAACTAGGTAATGAGTAGTAACTATTATTTACAACTATTTTAACTATTATTTACAACTATTTTAACTATTATTTACAATTGATTTATTTTCATAATTAATACTAGACAACGAAATAGATGTGCCTCGATGCAAAGTCGATCCCCGAATATACAGAAATTTCAGGCACATTGTACATCCATTAGGTTGTTAGTCACCTCAATTCTAAGAACATAAGACACGAATAAATAATGGATGAGGATTTAAATCATCGACTGCATATTTGATATTCGTTTTCTCTCTTAAAAACTCTCGAACGCCCGATTCAGAATGCCTTTTAGACTGAAGTACCACCGAAAGTGCTATTGAAAAACTCTAGTAAATGTACGAGATTTTTCGGCTATTTTTAATTTGGTCAACTATGGCCCCAAAAATAAAACAATTTTCCGATACATAGACATCTGCCATCATAGACAAAGTAACATCAACGAGTTTTTATAGATCACGATGTTAAATCTCCACATTTTGACAAATGTATACAAATTGGTAATTCCTAATTAGTCCAACATTTTTATTTTTAATATTTTTTTAGAAAACGGATTAAAGTACACCAGAGGCTCACAGGCGCAGACAACAAAAATATGTTAACCTGCAAGGTATTATCGTACAAAAAATGCGTAATCGACCAGTTTTCGCGTTTTGCTCGAAACTGAGCAGAGCTAGGTCAGAATGCCCCCTCAGGACTCAACCCCCCCCAAATTTCACGCCGTATCTTTTACGATAATTTTTAGTCCGGAAGTACCACCAGAAGTTCTACCCAAAACCCGGAAATTATTTTTTTGGAGTTGAGAGTGGCATATAATTTTTGTGCTGGATAAATTTTAATCAAGACATGCCTTCAAAAAATCTAAGCGGCCCAATCCTAACAATTGACAATTGGAACAGTTTCACTTTTTTTAGTATTGATGACAGCTGTTTATGACATCTGTAGATTTATAAAGAACTTGCGGCCCAAAATTACAACCGGAACTGAACCTAAAAATAAAAAATCCGAAAATTTACGTCGAAAAATTGCCCGGGTTATGAACCGGATCTCTAATTCGTAAACATTTAAGCCGGTTAGCGCCCTGTGTTCTCTCATAAAAATGATTGCACCTTTTAGGAATTTATTCTGTTTTCCAGCCTATCGTTTTTCTAGACTTAATTTCCACCTCATTTCGATAATATTAACTAAGAATAGAGCCGCAAAAATATAGAAATATAATATGAATGAAAACTATAATATAAATGAAGATTTCGAAGAAAGAGAACCTATTACATGATTACTAACCTATTATTAAAAATAAAACAAATTTAATCCTGATACTACCAAGACAATTAACTGCTGTTTTCCTGCAAAGCGTTTTTTCAACTTTTTGAATTGAATAATTGTATTTTTTTTAAATATTATGAGAAATATTTTTAAAATTATCGATCAATACAAATATGGTTTAACGCGTATGGCAGTAAACGGCAAAGTTCATAACAACGAAGCCGAATCGGTACCAAGTGGGACCAACCCTGGACGAATCCATCATTAACCAGTACAGTAACTTAGATGGGCGGACAAAAGCAGAAACGGGGTCACCCAGCGAGGTAAAGTTAGTCACCAAAGTTGTACTAATATGAGTATAGCGCCATACGAGGCTACGAAAATATCATACGAAGATGTAGGTGCAAGAGGCACTAACAGTCGGAAAATCACCGAATCGGGCAAATTCCAGTCGTACGAAGATAACATGTAATTCAACATACCACAGTGATCTGAGGTGATGTTTGAAACACCACATAATTAACTGTCAAAGAAAACAAGTGCCCTTTGCAATGCGGAAACCACTCCAAGAATGTGATCCAGAGGAGATGGATATCATAAGGGCACTGTATAAATATAGTGGAAATCGTGGTACACGGTTACACATTACAGAAGGTACCCTATATAGAGATCTACCCTATATAGAGATTTGCTCAAATTGAAGTTTATAAGGCGAAAGTAAACGCAACAATAGACGATACTGAAGATGGATATGCTTGTACTATCAAAGGTACCAACATACCTGGACAAAGCACATGCATAGAATCACGGACTTTAAGGATAAGTCGTATAGAACAACACGTCGAGGAAAATGACCGGGTTTTAATATTGAGTGGAACTATTGAATGCGGTAGTCTAAACATCCCCAGTACATATTTCAAAGACACAAGCGACATCGCATAGGAAGAAAAAATCAACAATAAGTTTACTAATATTGAGAGCACTGCGGTAAACACCACTAAAAAAGAAAAATGGAAAAAGTTTCAGAAAGGCCCAAACAGTAGAGCCCGATTAGATGATAAATATAGACCGAAACCAAAGTTATTGTGAAAATGAATAAAAATCCCAATGGTCATGAAACATTCTAGACGGAGATCTCGGGGCTGTATCATTATAATTGGAAAAGTTTATTTTCTTCTTCTAAGACCAGGAGATTTTTGAAAAATCTAAAACGTCGTTTTCTATAGTCACACTTTAAAGTTAGTTTTCTGCAAGATAAGCTTTAAGACAACGCATTCAAATTCCACCGCATATGTAACGCATACAAAATACTATGTGTAAGATACATTATTCAGTTCATAATAATGCAATTTTTAATATATCAAGCAGCTAAAGCCAAATGTGTCTCCATCCCTGAAAAAGTGTTTCCCTTTGCCAGCCTTCACGGTTGCTCGAGGAATAACTAGAAGCAAGTATCATAAATATAAATCAAAGCATAGGGCTATATTGGAATTGTACTTCTTTTTGTTTGCTGCTTATTTTCCTTTTAGAGGACGTGTATAATGTATGCGCTTTCCGATGTAAACCATGAACTGACGGTGACATATCTTACGCCTTCGGTGTTTATATGATTAACCCCACACCGCACAACATTTTTTTTCGGCGCACCGCCCATGTGAGACGTCAAGTAGCACAAACATTTGTATCAATACCTCAGCTTACAGCTGATCATTTGCAAAGCTGATTTTTTTAATTAAAACTTAAAAGACGCGGCTATGAAATAAGACATTAGTCAGCATTCTAAACTAAGGTCTTTTTTTGTATGAAAACCGGTTGATTTGGGGTATATTTTTTATCACGTTTGGCACTAAAATCAACGGAAAACAAAGGAAAGATGAATTTGTTTGAAATACTGGTTTCAATCAAGATTATTTCAAGCTGACATCACCTGCAGTTTGTGGTCACTCTTTGCACAGTAGGATATCCGAGTATCAAAAAAATCTGTAAATCCCTTGACGTTGGCGTCCGCTTGGGTACCAAATTGTACAAATAAACTATCCCATCGTTTTAGAGTAAACTTCCAATGAATAAAATGTTATTTTTCTGAAAAATTAGGTCTATGTCTTTTTTCGTTCAAAAGTTATTCGTGCTGAAAGTAGATTGTGACACGACAATTGCCACGTGTGCGGTGTTTTAGTTTTTTCGCTAATAATGCACAGCTTTAAATTTCTAATGTCCATTTATAGTGAGTGGCCCAGTTTTATCTTTATATTCCTTTGGCTGTATTTATTCTTCGCGGTATTCATTTTTGCATACCTTTCATCCATACATCCGGCTCTAAGCGTAATAGTAGCTCATGGCTATTTTCCTTGACAATTAGGCATTATTGCGTCTACTGACAAAACTATTGGTAATCTCTTCATCATGACGGATTTCCGTCTGGATACAGTGTACCTGGATAGTTGTGCACCCTCGAATTTCTTCCTTTTATTTCTATTAGCTTTGTGCGTATATCAGAACCCGCAAAATGGTAATCCGTTCTTATGTATTACTTGTTATCACTGATTATTTCACATAATTAGGTTAATCGTTGAAAATGACAATTGCGGTCACTTCTTCATTTATTACCATCCTCACTTCTTAATTTATTATTTATTTATTTTGTTCACTAAAGTCCTTAGGATCAACTGCTTAAACAAGCTTGTCAGATCCTACCAC
>SCLF01649972.1:0-14358 GCA_004367975.1 Mesochordaeus erythrocephalus | reverse complement strand
TGACGAATTTTTCACTTTTCGATTTTATTATGATTTAGAAAACATGCCAAGATCGCAAAGTATATTCACTAAAAATTCGACTCGAACCAACTGCGTTAAAACTATATTTCAGGACGGTCAAATTCAACTATAATCGACTGATTTTTGTCTTTAGAGGGAGTTAACTGTATGAAAGAGTATAATTTTGGACATTCTGTAATGAGATGAAAAACCAATCAGTTGCCCCCGGTACCCCATAGGGGGGGCTGCATTGGATAGCCGTGTACAATATGCTGTTACATTTGGCATAACGCGGGCCAATTGAAAGCCCTTAAAATCGATACTAGACATTAGCCTTCAATATTAGCCTTCAATATTAACCTTCAATATTAAGCGTAAGTATTCATAATTAACCATAATTAGCCACCATTTATTCTCATTTTTTTAATTATAGCTTCATGTATACCCCAATTTTCATGTCTAAATGAAAATTAACATTTGGGATTATATATAAGTTATTTCTTTTCTCTTTTCAACTAAAAAAACTTCCCGTAGACATGTTTTATAGGCGGTTAAAAAACATTAAATGTCATGATGTGCACTGGATCTTATCACTCTTCGGAATTTATTTTGTCGCCCGCCGAGCTTGACGTGGTTAACACAATACCTTGGTTAAAAGTTCAGAGAAAAAAATTGAATTTGTTGAACCTGGGAAAGCACTTTCAGCACCTAAGTTCCGATATTACCCTACCAACATGTTTAATAACAAAATGTCTAGAAAATATACCATTTGACATAAAATATTTTGTTGTTTTTCTCAAAAAGTTTACGTGCTAATATTGAGAGTTACGTAACTCTGCCTCAACACGGGGAGCAACATTTTTCACAATTTTCGGATTTGTTCTTTTTTGCGTCCACTTTCGGTCGAAATTCGTGGTCGAAAGCTATCCTAAAAAATGCGCAAGAAAATTCGGTTTAGAAGTACCGCTCGATCTTTTCCTAACTAAGACAGAGCTGTCTTAAATTGTAAAAACTATTTCAATTGTGCCATTTCCTTAGGAAACTTACTTAGGAAAGGTGCCATTTTACTTAGGAAACGTGCCATTTTACTTAGGAAAGGTGCCATTAACCCCCATAAACCCCCATAAACCCCTTCCCAGTTTTTGTAACGTACTTTTAGTCCAGTAGTGACACGGGAAGTGGAAGCTAAAAACCGGAAGTTTGTTTTTCGAATCGTGAATCGCATCAAATTGTTGCCCCAGACGACCTCTACTGGAAAAGTATCTATAAATAATTAGGTACCTACAGGTACTTAGGAAATGGCACTTTAAGAAAATTAGTTGTTCACAATTTAAGACAGCTTAACCGCGAGATAGTGCGTTTCGCTATGGAACGCTTTTAACAGCAAAACGTTATTGAATCGGTTATCGTTATCGAATCGGTATATCCTATATATTTTAAAGGAAAATCATTTAAAGGGTAACAATTGTCGTTATCCGCGTATCGCTTACTCTCCCGTCTGGTGGTTCTGATCGTGGCTTCCAACCGCATATAATCAAGCTGAGGCATGCCAAAGGACAAACATGTTGCCATAATTTGACTCGCATCGATGTCCTTCTTACGGAGGATACGGTCCTCTACAAATCTGAGCGTTCCCTCGAACGTCGACTACTCAGGTACGTCGAGGTGCATTATATCCTCTAAGCTCATTTTTGGCTGCAGTTCGAGTGCTTCGAACTCCGCAACCATCGACATGTCATCGTCCGTATCCAAATCGCTCAACTGTGCGACATCAGTGTCCGCTGCCTACCTTATGGATTATTCCTTAATCTCCTTAAGATACCTAGTATTACGATTGGTGACTAATATTTCCTCTGGATAATGTCTTATATAAACTCTAGTGATTAGGTAATATGACCGCTGGTGAGTACCTAATAATACCGCTATTAAATCTCTAATATTTGTTTTAACAAATTTTCACATTTAATTTCTATGATCTTACAATGTGCTGTGTTTTCATTGATTCCAATATTGCCTTTGTACCAAAAAAATTTCGTGTTCGTTTTATTATCCAGATTCCGATGCATGCTCCTATTAGCCATGCAGCTGCTAGAATAAAAATCATTGTTATATGTTTTGTCTTCATTGACCGAACAACTCTACTAAAAATACATCTGTTGCCTATAAAATTCTGTCTTTTACAGTGTATTAATGTCGCTGTGTCGGTTGAATCTATTAAACTAGTTATACATAACTTCCGCCTGTATGTCATTTTTGTTCCGAATATGCATATGTCAATACCTAATCTAGTTGTACACTCTGTAAATGCTATTAACTCCCTAGTATTACCCCGTTTGAATACTGTTATGGGGCTATTTATATCTATCACATGATATTCACCGTTACTGTTTCCGCTTGGTACTGGTAGGGTTAATAATTGGTACGATGATTTCACTTTGGTTGTAAGAACGTCAATGAAATCGTATGAATTATCTGGTTCCCCTGCACGTATATTCCGCTGTTTCTGCATAAAAATAGAGCATTTGCTTCATTGCATTGTGAAAGTTCATTAGTTAATTCTATACATAGTTCAATTACTTTATCGAAACTTACAGTTTCCGGTATATAACCTAATTCACAACGTTGCAATGCGTTTTCGAATTTTTCTTCAATGTGATTAAAAATTTCATTTACGTATATTTTATGCATGTGTTCATCTAAATTTTCACTAAATTCTCAAACTCAGTAGCGCTAAAAGGAACGTTTAGTTCTCCTGTTTGTTCTATGTTCACTGTGTACCGTTACGCAATATGCTCGATCGTCCTTAAGTTTACCTCCTGTTTGTCCATTGTAATTATGCAGTGTAATTTCCGCTTTTTTGGACACTTCCCCAGATCGTTCTCTCTTGCTGTATAGCAACACACTTTCTGTTTGTCCCAGCATGGTATCTTGTCCTTAGTTTCGAAACATTCTTCTGGTACCGCTAATGGTTCGAAATTCCATTTAGCTTTATTCTTTTTCCACAATCCGTAATTCTGCATTACTGATCCAGTGTGATTAATTTTGTGCATTGATTGGGAGTCCATAGTTGACATTAATCTCGCTTTCAAATCTGTAATCAGTGCCCTATTTTTCTCGGCTGCTTTGTCGCGGCTGATCTCACGAACAATACTCTTATACTCCTCAGATGATGTGTGTTGAGTACTGATTCCTTGTTTCTTCATTATTGTACGAACAAATGTATTGTTTTTCTTTATCCACTCACAACTTCCGCGTATTTTGAACAGTGGTATATCATATACCGTATTTGTCGTAAGTCTTTCTTCACCGGAGATCAAGGTAGCAAGGGTTGGTATGATAGGCACACCCAGCTTTTGATTGACTTGCAAAAGCGTCTTCGCTTCTAAGCGCATTACTATTCCCGCATACCATAGTAGAAAACATTTTAGCCTGTCGTTGTTTCTTTCTCCAGATCTCATTATTTTTCTTTTGCGTCTCTTATAAACTTCGTCTTTTAATTGATGACTTGGATAATCAGTTATTTAATGTATGATTATGCATGTCATAGTCAAGCAGACCTTCGTGGCTTAATGTCTCTGCTCCTGTTCCCTCAGCCTTCATTGCCTGCGTGCGGATGACGCTGAATACCTCACACGTGTTCTGTTTACTAATATTTATCTCATGACTTTATTTCATGTATTTCTTAAAACGTTTTTAATCATATAATTTCAATCATATAATTTCAATCATATAATTTCAATCATATAATTTCAATAATTTCAATCATATAATTTCAATCATATAATTTCAATCATATAATTTCAATCATATAATTTCAATCATATAATTTCAATTATATAATTTCATTCATATAATTCATAAAAAACATTTCAAAGATTACTATTTCAAGATTATTGTACTATATTTATATCATTTGTTATACGTGTGACTAGTGGCTGCTAGATTCTATAAGAGGCTATTTTAGTAATAATGTTAGATACTAAATTAGTGGAATAATTCGCTCATTATTATTTCAAAGTCGAGTTATCCTTAAACGACGTATAACCGGTGACAACTATCATCATTATTTATTCCTAGGTCTTAAATTGTAACGATTTTGATTATCAGGTATATCCACATTTTCTGTTTTGTCGAAAATCATTGTCATTTCATCTTTATGGTACTAATGGGATCACCTAAATTTTCTGAATTCAGTTTTTCGGGATGCAGAATTTCGTCTTGATCTTCCAGATCAACGCTATTAGCATTATCCTTGTGCATTACTAACTTACAGAATCTCATATACATTCGCATTCTCCTCGGTTGTATATTTTCAGTTCTATATTTTATGACCGGCTCCAATAGTAAACTATTTGCGAATCTCAACACCCGTACAACTCTATAATTTTGTTTCCCTTTTTATACACATATTTCCGTGGGTATACTCTAGTTCTAACTTATTTACATGGCTCATTTTCGTCGCTATTAATTCTTTCCGCAATTAGTCCGCTTTGGTAACCTCATGTTTAGGTTTAAAATGCTTATACTCATTGCTACATCCAAATCATCTCCTGTGTTATCGGGCTGCATGATCCGCAATTCCGTTTGTATGCGCTCGATTGCATTTTCCGCAATTGAATTGCCTCGATCATTCGTAGGTATACTTGTTGAATGTACTGTATTGAAGATTTCCAGCAATTATTTATGCATGCAGACACCATCTTGATTTCTTTTGACGGACCCTATTGCATAAAATTTTTTATCGTGGCATCGTGGTATCGATATTGTTTTATCCTTATATTTCCGCTTATTATGGTTAATTATGTGATTACAAAGCCCACATGATTTTAAGACGGTTCCTATTTTATTATACTTCTGTAAGCATGTTACCTCTAACTCTTCCATTTTACGTATTAAAGGTTCGGCACCTTGTCCATGGTTGTGTATGTATGACAAAAAGTCGTGTATATAGAATGGTGGAATGAATAGATATTCTTTTCTATATATTGAATCGCTTTTTTGCCGCTTTTTAGATTCGTTATATAATGACTATTGTTTTGTACAGTTTTTATTCCCACTAATATTTCTATATTACTAGGTTTAATCTCAAAACTAATAGTGTTGACTTCCGCTATATTTCGTTCATTATCAAATTTTCCATCGTTCAAATCTTTTAAAAATAGTAAAAGTTGTAGTACTTTGGAACTCATGTCCATATTCGGCCTACTTAGTAAATCTGTGAGCAGAAAGCTCTTATCAGTTCTATACGTGTTCTATACGTGTTCTCATCAATCCTTATTTGCGCCATTTTTTGCAATTAACAACATTACATTCACTCTACTGTCACTTTTTATTAAGAATTTTCTCCCGTATATGTAATCCTTATCTGTTTTAGAACACCTCCTACTGCTATTGATGACGCAGCGGTTTCTAGAATAAATGTTTCGTTTAAGTGTGGTCTTGATAATAAGACTCTCTTTTTAAATTTCGCAATTTAAAATGTCCACTCTTTCTTATGTTCATAATCTATTTTAAATGTATGTGTTTCCTGGACTTTTTTGTAATGCTTTCTGTGTTTTCGGTAATTCTATTTTTTAGAATTCTTCCGCTTTTTCTGGTTAGCTATTATTCCGTTAGAACATGTGAAATAACCGAATATTCAACCGTCCGCAAATTCTTTAGTATCCTCTTTAGTTCATTCACACCTTTGAACAATAGCATCGTAGCAATCCGCTGAAATATCTTTACCGCTGTTTTTAAAATTATATGCTTTCAAAATTACTGGGTCAACTACTGTGAATAACCGCCTTTGTGACTGTTTCAAGGTTATAGACCAGTATGCTTTAGTTAAATCACAATTTATATAGTACTTATGATTAGCCATTTTTCTCATCATCTCGTCTATTTTAGGTATATTAAAATTCGAAGAAATTGTTTACGCTTCTAAAATCTGATACTAGTCGATTGCTACCATCCGGTTTCTTAACCGGAATGAATGTGCTAGTTATGATGCTTATACTATTAGCTTCCTCAATTACACCTACTTCTAATAGTTTTAAAATTTCATAATGTACTATTTTCATCGCATCATTAGACATTGGAAAAGATCTACATTATTGTGCTACATTAGATGTTAACTCTACTTCGTATTCTAATTCGGTGACATTTCCTAAATCGTAACTTGCTTTACTAAAAACATCTGAAAATTGAAGTCTAGTTGACAAGTCATTTGACAAGTCAATTGACAAGTCATTTCCTATTTTACATAGTTTCAAATCTAGTTCCGGTATATTAGGACGTTCGTCCGAGACTACTGTCTGTCTATTGATACATAAATGTTTCGTTTTCGCCTATGATCTATCAATTTTCGCATTTTCAATTCTCGATTATACTTTGTTTCTTATCTATTGTACGGATTTTGGTACTCTTGCTATTCTCACCGTTAGCGTAAACCGTTCATTCATCTTGTTAGTTATGCTATATACATATGAACTGTCGAATGGGTGATCACAAAAATGTGTTTTCCCCATATGCATCTTTCCCTAGACTATAGATTTTAGAAAAGCTGTTATTCCGTATCGTGTATAATATATTGTTTATTTTCGCTGTAATCAATTTTCCCACTAATATATTCAATCTACTAATGTCTGGTAATCCTATTAAGCATAAAAAATTTGGTGTACCAGTGATTACTTCGAATCGTATAAACCCTAACTATATCCGCGTACTATTTATGTCAATTAAACTTTTGGCTTTCATGTGTGAGTGAGCTGAAAATGTTTCAATCGAAAATGCTCCTCTTAATTTAATTTCTTTATCTGATTTTAATAGGTTTTTGCGTTCTAGGAAAATCGCTAATTAGTGGCAAACTATATCCTGTATCTAACAGTATGTTAGTTTTCAGATAGTTGCCTTCGCATTCTAACCAAAAGGCTCAAATTGCTTTGTTTTCCATAATACATTTTACGAAACGAAAATATTTTTTATTTGCGTTTGTTCTATGTTTATTGCGCTTCCGCTATGTATACATGCTAAGACATTAGAAAAATTTCTTATGGAAACAAAGGTCTGATAGGAAATGGTCTGCTACAACAATGTCTGAAAGAAAATTGTATGGTATAAAAATTTCTACCAGAAAAATGTCTGAATGAAATTCGTCTGATAGAAAAAATTGTTTGATAGACCAATTGTCTGATAGAAAAATTGTCTGATAGAAAATAGTCTTATTGAAAAAATCGTCTGATAGTAAATTTGTTTAGCAGAAAAATTGTCTAGAAGTTACCTCTCCTAAACCTATTGTGTTTAGCTACTGTTCTTGGGCTTGCGCGGCAGGATTGTTTTATGTGTCCCGTGTATCCGCATCTATAACACTTTCTAGTGTCTTGTTGGTTAAAGGATCTGCCCGAATTATTAAACTTACTATTGTACCGTTGTGGTCTAAATGGAGAGTTCCATCTACGTCTCTTACCATTAAAATTATTACCGCGTGGTATATAACTAGACCGCTGTGTACCTGATTGTCTGTAATTACTACTCCTACTACGGAAGTGTACCATTCTTTCGGGTGACTTGCCTGGAAATGGACTAAAGGACCGCTGTCTTGAGTAACGCTGTCTTGAATGTCGTCTGTTCTGCCATCTTCCAGTGGTATTACGTCCCCTGTTTTGATCATTGAGTGAAATACTAGCTACGGTATTTGCTAATGTAGCTATATCAACCGCATAAATAGAACTATGTTGTGTTGTACCTGTTAGAGCACTTTTATAGTCTCGTGCACTTTTATAGTCTCGTGCTTTTATAGTCTCGTTAATTGTCACGCGATTCATTCGCATTTGGTTTTTTACCGCTTTATTTTGTAACCCGCGTAAAACAATTATGTATAATTTCTTCTTGCTCATATATCGGTATAGTGTCTGGTATTCTTTTGGCTCGAGCATAATAATATATTATTTTAGTGCGTTCAAAAAATACTGTCTCGGTTTCATCTGCATTTTGGGCTCATTTGAAATTGCCTCCCACCGTTCATGCTCATTTCGGGCGTAGTTTAATCTAATAAATTTTACAAAATCCTCTGTTTGTTCCTCTTCATCCTTAGTCATCGACATATAAACCTCAGTACGATTACTTTTAGTGACTGCACAATAGATTAATTGTACATCACTTTTGAAAGCTCCTAATTGTTTCGCCATTTGTAGAAGCGCTATAAAGCGTTCCATGTTTTCTTGGTCATTATTTTTCCAAATTGGTATCGCAATGTGTATTTCCTTCATCCATGATTGGAACTACACCCGTATGTTCTACTAGTATTTCACTACTACTTTTCAAATTCTTAATGTTGCAATCCAGTTGTTGAGCTACCGCTGCGGCTGTGCTGGCTATTTTGAGCTGTATGTGTGTTCGATCTGTGTTGTATGTGATATACTCGCCTTTCTCACTGCTTTGCCAATTTTATCTGGATCGCAGTCTTGTTTATTTGCGCTCCACGTCTTCATGAAATTTGATCCGCTCAGTTAAATCTCGCTTTATATTATATCATTAGTTTATCATAAATTTACTTTTAATTCCAGAAATTTCTTACTTAAATAACCTATGGTATTACACTTGAACTACGCATTTTACGCATTTTACTTTTACTGTTTAATTTTATTTTTACTTTTACGCATTTATAAACTACTATTATTATGTTTTCAACTACTTTGAATTTATTTTGAATATGAATTATTAATTACTTAGGCTTAACTATTCTTAGGCTTATCTATTCTTAAGCTTAGCTGTACACTCTGTCTTTATTATTTACATAATAGCATTTTTACAAGGAATTGTTATAATGAGAATTACTATCTAAGTTACTTTTACTGTCAGGTAACTGTTCCGTTAGTACGTTTATTAGTGCTTATGTTATTGCATCCTGAGGCTTAGATATGCGTCATTCATGTGTAATTACCATTTACATATCGTTAACTAAGTTGCCAATATACGCTGTTTTTTAACTAATTCGATTTATTTTTAAATAAGTTATTGCCAAATTACGAAATAGATTTCAAGTTAGATGTTTATTTGAATACTGTTTAGTGTGTTTAAACAAAGCGGAGCCCTACTCATATTCTTCTTAGCTTTCATCCTCTGATTGGCTATCGTCTGAAAAATAAATTGACGTCAAGTTTTATACACTATAAAGAATTATTCTTCACCAAAATCATCGTTTTGCTTCGAATTTGAATAATTGGAGCGGCTTTGCAGGTGAATTTTTTTTGGTGAATGTTTGTACAAATTATCATGTCCCGGATATTGATTGGCCCTATTTGCATTTTTCGGATCAGAATATCATACAGTTCTTCTTCGAATTGAACCTGATGTGGTTCAATAATCTGGTTTATTCTAACCAATGATTTTCCAAATCTTAGATTCCAAAGCGAAGAAAAATACGAAGAAAAATACTCCCAGTATACAATTCTTTTATTTCTCTCATCTAGGGTCAGATGCTTTCCCATGTCTTATTTCAAGATAAGAAAAATATTTTCAAAATGTAGAATTACATCAGTCTTGAAGACGATTCTCCGAAATTTTTGTCCCGATTTATACATTTTGTCCCGATTTGTGCAGTTTTTCCAAACATTAAAAATGGGAAAAATTGTCCCGATTTGAGCGTTTTGTCCCGATTTAGGGTGTCCCGATTTATGAGAAGGGACTGTACACAAATTTCGTGTTTTAAAAATTATTTGTTTGCTTTTTTATCTTACTTTAATTAATTGCGTCTGACTAAATGCATTTAAAATGTTTTAACTGGTTGCTGCGCGTTCAAGAATGTATGTACTATGTGTATTGGCTTTACAAATCCATTACTGTATATATATTACGCTATTAAAAATTATGTTTCCATTTTTATTCATTTTAAAATTATTTGTTTTCTTTTTGTTTATTTTTTCTTAATTTAGATGTTTTTTCTCAATACTATTCGCCATTAGGTTTTATTAGCTCTTTTAAATTACTTTAGTAGGGTTAAGTAGCGTGAACAATTTAAAATTGTTTTATAAATTATTTTATAAATTATTTTATATTATTTTAGCGCTTTTACAGCTTGTATATACATGTATACTGATAATATTTTTATTTTGCTTGTAAAATGAAACGTTTGTTTTGTACAAATACAATTTATTTTTGTGTCATTTTTGAAGAATAATGATACTTAACTTTTTAGTGCATCCTTTATATATTGTTTTAGAATGCACGGGAGATGCAGGTGGCAGGTGGCGTTTGGCGGCTGATGATTTGGTTGATTCATTTTGTTGATTGGTTTTTGCTTGATTGATTTGATCGGTCAACTGGGTCATTGTCGGCCTCTCAGATCCTTACATTAATTTACAGATAATTACAATTATTTATTTTTGCAGTTGCATCCTATGGGTATCAGTATCATATACTATTGATTAAATTAAGTTCTATTACGTAACTACTAATTTAAAATTAATTTGGAATTTTTTCCGCATTTTTTAAAATTTTATTTGAGTTTTTTACCTTGTTTACTACTTAACAAAATAAATACTTTTCCGTATTTAAAATTAAAAAAAAACTGTACTTATTTAAATTACTTAGTAAATGTTCAGTACTTTATTGATTAGTTAAAAAATTTTTACTAATTTTCCGCATTAAAAAAATTATTTTCGGCTTTATTTATGATTTACAAAATTTTTGTATTTTGTGTACCCTTAATTTAGCATTTTTCATCAAAACCCGATTTATTAACTCGTGTGCTGGGGGGTTTCTGCCTTTTTTGCCACCTGCGTTTGTTTATTTAAAAAAAAACATACGCAGTGGGCTACAACATTACGTATAACGTAATGCTGCACGCCACAGTGTAGGCGTTTTTACATCCATATTATATATATAGTTCACCGCTTGCACCAGTTGCAGACAAGTAAACTGGCGTTAGGGGTGATTCATATATATGCACTAACCTGGCGTTACTGTATGATATATATTTCGGTTAATGGTTTATGTCCCGCTGTTGTCCGCGTCCCGCATTTCTGGTGTTACCGCTTTTATTTGCCTCGTGGTTATCAAATTCCCGTTTCTTGAAAGTTCCCGTTTCTTGAATTCCCGTTTATATACATTCCACTTTTGTTTTCAAAAACCTCTTGTCTTGAGGTTCTCTTAATCACGACTGACTGTGAAGAGAAAATCATCTTCACAAACATCTCCTATCTAGGCGGGGAGAAATGTCCATCGGACATTAAAGACTGGCCCATAAAGCGCGATTAGACCTACAACCCTTAGAGTCTTTAACCCCTAGGGGCATCAGCACCAAATTTAGCAACATTGTATGGATATTCATATACAGTCAGGGATCGAAATTTGCATGAAAAGTTCCGTCATAAACATAAATAATAATGTGGTATTTACAAACGCCGAAAAAGCCATCTACGCGAACATATTGAACGAAGGTGGTTTGCATGAAGATGTAAACCGTGAATACGAAAAGATACCGCATACGAAAATATGCCACTAATAGGCCACTAATCGCATACATGGCCGGGACAAAAATCGGTTGAACTAAACGAGTTTGAAGAACATTTGGCTGCGGAAATTTTGAAAAAAAAAACTCAAAGTGATTCCGCGATAAAGTTTACATGCACTCCGTGGGAGTATTCGCGCGACTCGAAAGAACAAAATTCCTATTTTCGAAGCTAAAAACCCTGGAATCGCTCGAATTTTCGAAATTTTACCTGAAAAGATTTATGCGCGATAGAAATTTGTCTTGGCCTACATTTTGTTGCAAATTGGAAAAATAATCAAGCTACCTTCACAAGCTTGACTTGTCGATATTTGCTTGCCTGAAAGTATCACATTACAAAATGTGAACGTTAAAGAAGAAGAGGCTGCTGTAAAATTTACGGACCTGTTTGAAAAATTGACCTAAAAAGAATGAGAATTCAGAAGTTTAAGTGCCTTGACTACGAAAATCCGGACTTGGATAGAGAAGATTGAAATGGAACTGAACTTGCGGCTAGAAATGCGCTATCATTGAAGAATGAGCAGGCCGAAAAGGGTAATAGCGAATCAATTATAAATTTTAAGTTAGTAACATAAATTTTTCATTTAGAAAAAGTTGACGTGGGGTAACAAAAAGAAAGCTGTGTCAATTTAGTCTAACAAATAAAATAAAAGTTCCAAATCTTGGATGGTGATTGCTTGTTTGAAAATGTGACAAATTTCGCTCCGACAAATTTCGATCCCCGACTGTATATACTAAAAGACAAAAAAAGTATCTTGGCAAGTTTTTTGAAATAATTTTTTTGAAAAAAATTGAAAATTCTGGAAATGAAGTTACAATATTATTTCGCTAATACATTTAATTGTTCTCATTTATGTTAATAAATTAATAATTATTAATTGGAAACAGAATTACAATTCGTGACGTATCGCTAAGAAACAATGACGAAAATCCCCCCAAAATAATTGGAAGTGACTAGGAACAAGGTTTTCTCGTTTTTAACGCTTTTAACACATTCACCTTCGGACACGTATTACCAGCTAAACTAAAGGCGGGTAAAACAATTTGAAGATATTTATAAACCAAAAAATAGCTTTCACTGTGATTTCTGGTTTCAGAGTTTCTTGGAAGAAATCCAAAGGACACACAATCAAATTCAATTTGGCGTGTCCTTGTTGGAAACGTACCGGTCGCCAACTTAATTTATTCGTTGCTTCTGAACCTTTTTAGTCGAGGCTAATAGTGACTGCGTTCAACTTCATATACTATTCGTATACTCTTCATATACTATTCGTATACTCTTCATATACTATTCGTATACTCTTCATATACTATTAATATACTATTCATATACTGTTCATATACTATTCATTTAATATTCATATACTATTCATATACTGTTCATATACTATTCATTTAATATTCACCTACTATTAATATACTTTTATTTATACTGTGACTTATCTGAACGCAGCTGCTTCCAGTCGAATTTTTAGCGAACGTAATTTGGAATGATGGCAGGTCACGTGTTAAGAATTCGGGTCGGTTCTCTGTGAAGAATTGAAGCTGTAGTCGTGACGCGTCGAATAAGCTTAGTTTCGAGCCAATCGGACATACTTCCCGAAATCACATTTGTTACTTCTAGTGGCTATAACGACATAACGGGTTAGCAATTCGGGGTCAGTCCTATGGGAAGAAATGTAGCTGACGGGGAAATCGGACATTTTAAATTATTGTGAATGTCCAAAATATCGATTTTAAACCTACCTCCGGTCATGACTGGAACCTCTAGTGATCAACAAAAGTTGACATTTCAAAAATGAGGCCCGGACATGGAGGCTCAATCAAGGTTTTGGGAAGGTATTCCGGGTCAAAATGACCAATTTATAGGCTCTTGACACTCAAGTACCAAAAGAGACTGACTGTTAAACTGTTCCGGACTAATACATTAAAGTTATGGCGTTTATAACCCGAATATACAAATCGTACACTAGAGTAGACGTATAAATACGTATTTGTGGTCCTTGGTCTGGATTCCCCCTAGTTTATTCCGTATATTTCACTGTCGTTTAGAAGAAGATGCAAAGAAGCCTTTGGTCTTATCCACTTCTCAATTACATAATTTTTACAACAATTTTTAGACCGGAAGTATGGCCAGATGTGTCAGTTTCGGAATTTAATAATACACCAATCTGTTATAAATGCTACTACGCAATTATGGTTATTGACTAAATATTGAAATAAATCATAAGGTGTTATACCCGAAAGTTTAATTTAGCTCCACCTAGTGTTATCCAGTAATGTCGACGGGTAAAAGAACTACGATTGTGAACAAAATCGGTTGAAAAGTGTTTATATTCAATACTTTTATACCCTTAGGTAATATTGGAATAATAATGAAATTGGTTATTTTCGAAATGGAAGCTACTAAATTTTGTTGTTTGACAAAAACGACAAAAAAGGCCTATGACTTATGTGTACAAAATGTTGCCTGAGAGATATCGATCACCAACTTCAATAGGGTATGAGGCCAACGAGTCAATAGTTAATTAACACATAATTAATTCATCTAAGTGGATTATATCTCCTGGGCACTTAGTAGACCAATTTTACCACTGATCCGGTTTTAGCGTTTTAAAAACCTTATAAGTGGTCAAATGTTTGAGTAACCCCTCATCCCCGCTCTAAATTGTACGTCAAATTTTAGCAACTATTTTTTGACCGTAAATATCGCCGGAAGTGTCAGCTAAAAACCGGAAACTGATTATTGTTACACACCTGTCTGATCGTCTTTTAACGAGACCTAGCCAGTCTGATAGAGCTTGTTCTTGCGGTTACGAATCTAGTTTCAGTATGTCCAAATGTATACGCCTTCGTACAGTTAACCC
>SCLF01648872.1:0-14361 GCA_004367975.1 Mesochordaeus erythrocephalus | reverse complement strand
CCCCTCCGCCCCTTTTCAACCCCTACCGCCATAATTTCCACTTTTAGCACTTTGCTAAACATTTTACTAACGTAGTGTCCAGAATGGACACCTTATTACCTTATTACCTAAATAATATTATACACGAAAGATAGAAAAATACAGCCTTTTACAAAAATAAAAATTTAGAAAAAAATAAAAAATACTATTTACAGGATTTTTACAGAGAAATATTTTTCTTTTCCGCTCCGCTCTGCTTGCTTGTTGTCCGTCGTCTTTCCAGCTGCGTCTTTCTCCACCCATTCTGCCAATATTTATCTGCCTCTCAATCTGCTATATCCCAAATATCTGCTGGGTATTACAAATGGTACAAATGGCTCTGATTGGCTCTCAATTTCATAGGACAACAAAAGGATTCTCCCTTTAAATCAACGTAAAGACAAACAGATTTGAAAACGGAATAGAGAACATTATGGAGACACTGGCGGAAACTGTTGATAAATATAAACCTGTATAAACTGATGAATAAATATTCAATAATATTGATACTGTTACTATTTCAATTCAATTACTGCATTTATATGATATTCCTTATACTACTGTTCGTACTACTCGCTGGTCGACCACTAGTGTTCGCTGAGTACTCAAAATATAATACTGTTACTATTTCAATTCAATTACTACATTTATATGCTGGAAAATATTGGGGTTCGGCGAGGATTCGAACCAGCGCGTCATTTTGTCACATGCAAAGGCTCTTACCTCTGAGTTAAGGACCCCACCAATAGCTCAAACTTTTCAAGTCTTTATTCGTTCGTTTCAATAATTTAGTTATTCCTTGTGATATCCAAACAAATTTGATTGGGCAATAATTTCAATTGAATTCTTTAAATGGATAATACGAAAAGGTAGTGCGATGATTTACGTAATAATGTGGATTATATTTCTCATGGTCTAATTTCGGTCCCCTTTTATGCATAGTTATAATCCTAGTTTGGTCTCTGGGGGTTTCCAATCGAAATCGAGAGCCAGTGGGAGCCATTTTTCACATTCTTAACAAGGTCAAAGTTAACCTACTAGACTTGATCCGACCAGTATTTACCATCGAACATTATTTGAAGAGAACCATTTGCTTAAAAATTGTGTTTATTTGTTAACAAGTGGACTTAATGTTATTCGGTAAATTTCTGCTCGAATTATTTCCACCGTATTACTAGGCGGCATTCATAAAGAATTAAATGCGGCCATAAAACTACATAAAAGATTATTTCTCACTCCAGAAAATTGATGGACCCGATTGGACGGATCTGATCCTCGAGATTGCCCATTTGGACGCCCAAGTTACTGGTGGTAAGAAGACCTTCAATTTTTTTGGTAAGAATTACTATGTGGTATTTGTAATTTGTTAGCAGAGTCACGAAGAGGGAAGTTATTATCCCTAAACTGACGCCTATAAAACATGTGCGTCTTTTGTGTTGATCAGCACTTTAACTGTTGCGGTCCTTAACCATTTTCCCCACGTACTGGACGTAGTATATCTCCCAGGAAATTAATAATTTAATAATGTCCGTCTCCCGAATTAAAAAAAGTACGAGCTTTTCTCATCTATGGGTGAGGGATCCATCGGAAATATATACTCTGTAATATAGTTCATTAACAATTAAGCTGCTTGCGTCCTTTTTGCATATTTCGACAGCTTTGCATTTTCAGCAGTATAACACTGAGCGAATGAATCTGACACTAGGAAGAGGACCAATTAAAATTCTAGATTAGTCAACAAGGCCTTCCGTCCGCTAGAAAAAGGGTGGACCAAAATTCACTTTAAACCCAATATCTGTTAACAATTTATTAATAAGCGAATATAAATGTGCATAATTAAACGTAATTAGCGAAGTAATATTGAAACCGATCAACTTCATACGTAGCTTTGCAATTGTATCGATTTGATTACGATCAAATTCTAACTCAGATTGATTCGGATCAGTTAATCGTAATATGGAAATTCAATTTGCTTAATTATAGCTTATTTGGATCTCCATTTTAATCTTTGAGAAGTTTACGTTAAGAATTTAGCAGTTGGTAGATTGGTCGACGGAGTACGAAAGTTGCTGTGTTTAAGTTTAAGACATCTTCCTCCATGAACACCTTTGGATAGTTCTTTAAAAACCAAATATGGTAATTAATTAGGCAATTACAGGGTCGTTAATTGGCACTAAGGGGTTGTCGGTCTTCTGCCTTCGAGATTTATAGCCAATCAGTGACCTACGAAGTTAATCTAGGAGTGCCAAATTTACCAGCATTAGTGTACTAGTTCTTTCTGACCATTTTGGGTGACGAATTCGCAAAATGATGTAATTGAAAACGACATGAGAAAAACGGAAATTTGTATCATTACTGTCAGCACCCTCACACTATTTGTATGTACGGGTTATCAACCCTTTTTACTTTGACGGTTTAGCCGTATAAGTGTTAAATATTAAAGGCGGTGTTACTCTTATTCCTAAAGTCAACACCAAAACTAGAAATGGGATTAATAGGCCTGTTTTTTGTCGACTAAAGTTGACCGTCTAATTTTGTGGAAGATACTGATAAACTTTAGTACTCTTAACTTACGCTATGTCTTCTGTTGGCTTCTTTATCTTCCATTTCTTGCTTTTCGCTGAATTAAATTTGTTTGTATTCAACAAAATAATTTTTAATGTCCGTTCAAAATTTTAGATTATGGGAAATATTGAAAGAAATTTTATTGAAATTAATGTGTTATATTCGTCCGGGAAATGGCCACAGGGTTTTTATACTTTTCCACGTTTAAGTTGGGTGTCACTTTATTTAATATTTTCCCATTCGAACGTAACCCCTTAACCCACTGCGTATCCCTTATAGCCATTTCCCCAATGAACATAGACTTCGAAGAAATGGCTATAGTGAATTTCCTCCTGGTGTCCAAATTGGAATTTTAGTCTATTATTTTTCCATATTTCTTTTCAATTTATGTTGTTCTTCGAGGTCAATCTGTCTCCGATTTCAATCCGGACACCCTAGGAGCGTCCAGCTTTATAGATAGGAAATTTTAGAAAAATTCAGTTTCACAGATTTTTAGCTTTGGATCTCCGATGATTCGGTCATTTTTGGTCTTCAATCCTTCCCTATGTGTCAAGGGAGGTGTGGCCTGGGGGTTCAGAAAAACAAAAATTCAAAAAACATTTTTCCAGTCTCGCACCCCAGAGCCCCCATTGGAGGTTATGGAAGAAGTGCTACATATATACGGGGAGGTGCAGAGGGCTTGCATACCGAAATTAAGTGGGCCCTAAAGGCATCGAACCCGAACAGGGCGTACTAGCCTTCTTGTACTATATATGTGTCCTATATATATACTATATTGTACTAGCCTAGCCTTATTTTACACTATGAAACCAAAATAAGGTTACAATTGATGAGGGTTTCCAGTTATTAGTTAAGACTAAAAGTGGTCGTCATCTATTTTGGTCAAGGTGTTGATACAGATGAGAATAGCCCAGGAAAATGAAAAATTGTGGTACGAGCAAAATTAACACCGAAATAGTTCCATGCGACCGTGTAATTCCTAAAAAAACAATTTATTTTTTTAGAAAATTGAAATTAGACAAATTAGACAAATTAGACAAAAATTCGGAAAAGTTTGGTAGACGACATTGAGTCCAAATTGTGCCCCCAAGGAAGTTATCACGATGTGTTTTTCCTGATTCCATACCTGCTTTTTCATCGTTTTTGTTTTCCTCCTTAAGTTCAACACTCCTTAGTTCACCCGCCCTTGTTTCCTAATTTGGTCCAATAAGCTCAGGTTGGTGCATCCTTTGTTCTTCCTCCTCTCCAAATTGCAAGTATTCGCCTTTTGTAGTTTCCTCGTTTTCATTGTTTGAAGTCGGATTAGTTTTCTCCATCCAATCGCCTTTTCCATCTTATTCTTCTTCTGCTGTTCAGAAATCTTCAGAATAATCTTCTTCAGAAATTGGGTTTAGATAACTCGGGTTTTCTGTTCTTCTTTCTTTTTCCCGATCATGATCCTCTTTTTCTTTATTTACAGATTGTTTCAGTTTATTGTTCCGTTCTTATCTCCATTTCACTTTCCTTTCTCGGGATGAATATTTTGAACTCTTCGGGTCTTCGAATGAGCTGTTTCTTCCCATCTTCTTGTTCCAATTTATATGATGCCCTGGCCCCGTATACTTACAATATGACGTACGGGCCTTTGAATCGCATTTTTCCGATCCGGTTCTTTATTTCAAAAAACCGGAACCTGGGTCTTGCATGCCTTTCTGACCTTTCATCTTTTTCCTTTTCCATTTTTTAGTGCGACTTTCCTTTTTTCTTCCATTTCCTCTTGCTTTTCCTCTTTCACTAGGGTGTTATGAATGTTCCGACCCCTGTGTCCGGTCTCTAGTATACATGCGGTGTAACCAGGTACCGCATTTGGCATCTGGTTCATCCCATGAACCACTTCCGAGATTATATTGACCCAAAACAATTATATTCCTTGACGCCTGAAATTTCTAGTGTGAAACACGTTTGACGTTATTGTATCTTTGATCAATTTAAAGACTATTCTGCTTTCGCTATCAATTGTCCATGTATGATAATTTAAGATCATGGGCCACGTGGTTTTATTTATTTGTTTTATCCATTGTTGCGTGCAAACAATAGGATTATTCTACAGATATTTTAACATTATATTGGATAATATAATACTTGTTATATTATTTTTAAATAAGAGGGTTGCATTATCGAACTGGACGACTTGTTGTAGACGTTATTTTCATAGTTGGTGCATAATTGGATTCACCTCGGAGATCTTGTTACCACCCGGATCTTATAAGTTGAAGTCTTGTATGTGAATCATCTGATTATATAATATATTTAGTTAAAATTAAGTAATATGACCATATGATTATGAATATGGACCTACTCACTGTCCTAGGCAGTGTCCTAGGCAGTGTCCTACTCACTGTTCTAGGCAGAAATAGAACTTCACGAGCATCTCATGAAAGGGGCCAAAGTAGGATGGGCAGTTTGTTTACCGCTATGATAAATAGCTCTTAGGAAAATATTAAGACAGATATATCCTGGTGACAAGGAGTAAATTTATTTCATTCTGTTGATTGGTTGGTGATTGAAATAGCAAAGTTGGAAGTTATTTTTATATAAAAGAGTTATTATAACAGATAAATTTATTATATTTTAGAATGAGCACGTCATTTTATACTCCAGATATATTAGACTCTGACTTCGAGTCGGCATTGTCGATAGTGATCGATAAGCGACGTGAGTTGTGATTTTAGATGTGTATATTTTTTAATTGCAGAGCTTATATTTTGGTTTTTAAGAGAACAAAACAGTCCGAGACTTCCCCACTACTTCGTTCTCTGCGTTATTATCTGGTTATATATACCGGTTAAATTTCAGTGGAAGTATTACTTTTAGATTCCTTAGCATATTACCTTTTCTAAAATTGTATGTCCTTTTTTAAATTATAGTTTTTTTTTTTTGAATAATACTTCATTAAGACATCAGATTATACCTGTAGATCAAAGTGACCCATGTAAAAACCTAAACATTCAAACATGTAACTAAAAAGTAAATGAAAGGTGTCCATTTCGGACTCCAATCTAAGTGTCCATTTAGGACGCCCAGTTCGGACTCCACTCTAAGTGTCCATTTGGAAGTCCATTCAGGACATCCAGAGACGGTGTTCACTTTACGTTGTATAACTGTTTTTTTTCATGGGAGCTTTAGTTTAGTAAAGATAGTCAGTCTTATTAATTTTGGGACTATATTTTAATTTGAAAAAAAGCTAAATTTTTCTATGTTCACCTACTTTTAGGCATCGCTAAAAATCCCTATTCTCCCGTTATTCTCCCATTCAAATTTACACTTTTTCTGCATATTTGTGATGGTTTTCTGTTGCTTCTGTTTCAGACATATATTGAACTTCTACGCAAGGTCAAAATTGTACGCACTATCAGGTCCCATGCAAAGCTAGTCTCAATGAATATGTTGTTGGTTAGGTCTGTGCGGTGTTAGTCAAATTCTTGTAGACTTACTGTTGGTAGACTCGCATGACAGACAATATAATTTCCGCAAATTAATGGGTCGTAACAATTCTCGGAACTATTTTCCAACGTAGGTCGTTAAAAACAATTATGGCTTACTTTATTATCAAGGGGCAACTTCTAGTCAATTTATGAGTGTTATATTTTTTGCTTTATTTCAATACTTTATTTATGCAGTGAAACCAATGATAAATCAATGTATATCCCAATTACCAAATGAGTAACAAATGGCAGACGCGTAAGGCAGAGAATTCCGGCTATTTTTTTAATTATACTTGCTTAAAAGTGTTAAGAAGCCAAGATAACAACAATGCATAGACTAGACAGTGAGCCAGACTAATTAATTACATCGAGTAACTTTAATCCCACTTGGCCAATATCAGCCCGTCTATAGAGCGTCGGATTTATAAACTAGTCATACTTCACGCGAAATCTAATTCTTGATTGTTTTACAATATTTATTTTTACATAATAATTAATATAATTATAAATATCCTCGCTAGACATGCAATTTAATTGCGTGTATTATAAATATAAATTATTAATATTATAATATAATTGTAAATATTCTCTGTAGAAGTGTGTCGTACTTAATATTCTAATCCTTACATATTTATTTTCTTCCATGCTTGATGAAATTTTCGATATTGAAACAAATTTAATTGGCCAATTATTTACCATACGTTATGTAATATAGAGCAATCACTGCGCAAGATAGATAAGCCATTACATATCTCCCAGTCACACAATTGGCTTTTGTGGTCACGGACACTGTTTTTAGCGTTTTTAAGGCCTTAGACGTGGTTGAATGTCTGATTGACCCCCAGACCCCACCAAAATTGGACGCCGGATTTTTTGGAACGATTTTTAGACCGGAATTACCACCGGAAGTGACAACTGAAAACCGGAAGTTGGTTATTTAGAATCGCTTTAACACTTTAAATTTTTTAGTTTTTTACAATTTAAGACAGCTGTGTTCTAGGTAGGAAAACCTTAAGCAGCATTGCGTCTAGAATTTTGCTGCGCTTATTGTAGGGTACCTAACAACCAGAAATGTTAACCGGAAATGAACCTAAAATTCGAAAATTTTCGTCGAAATTTGATGAAGATATCGATCGATCAATAATTAGGTCCAAGGTGAAATATAGATCTTATCTACTTAGCGGAAGCCTTGATTTTATCGTTCTCAATAACTTGAAAACAATATGTGTATGAAAGCAAAAGATAGTGACTAATTTCCAGAATAGCGCAGTCTATATTTTATAATATATACCCCCAAATTGGTATTATTTGACGCGTACGGATGTCAGCTACATTCCTCTCACGTGATCGACCCCGAATCCCTAACCCGTTATGTATGTATAGTCATTAGAAGTTAAAAATATGTTTTCGGAAGGTATGTTGGATTGGCTCGAAAGAGGGCTTATTCGACGCGTCATGACTCCAGCTAGTAGTACCGACCCCGAATTCATAACACGTGACCAAGTTATAGCCCAAAAATGGAATTTCAAATTTCCAAAAAGTGACTTCATTTACCCCCACTTAGTGTTCTCACGAAATAGCAAGGGGCACAAGCATATTGATCGTGAACAAAATATATTGCAAAGTGAATACCAAAAATATATAAAATGGTGTAGTATTCGTCAAAACTGGTCCAAATTCACTAGTATGGACTACAGAGTACTGTAAATGCAAGCTGCCTTACTATGCAAGCCTTGGCTTTATTGTACATACCCAGCGTTTTCGAAATCTAGAGAGTGAAATAATTGTGTGTCCGAGGACTTAGGGAGATATATTAGTAACAGATAATTAAAATATCTGTTATAGACAGAGAAGCAAATACTATTGGAAAATGGCATTAAAGTTACTCGGTGCTGTTAGTTAATCTGTTCGCTGTTTCAGTATTTGTTTGGCTACTGTCTAGCCTATGAATTGTAGCTATTATAGCCTCTGCGAGTTATCCAATTTGAAATAAAAAAACAAATGGCAGACCTGTTCAAACTTTTGATCTAGTAAAATTTAAAAATACCAGACTTGTATGCATAACTATTTTCTTCACGTCTCCATTTGTTACCTAGTTGGTAATTGGGATATTGTTTGCTGATTTAAAGTTGCCGGAGCGTTCTATAATGTTTTCAAAATAAACATCTAATTTATTCTAAAGCAAAGCCAGCCATTTAGCTCCCCAGGACACTTAATAACTGGCCTGAAATATAATGAGAAACCAACAGCTAAATCGTAATTTAGGTTTTGTTTGATTGATGGTTTTGCTTAATCGTGGCTATTTTATTACGCGTCTTTGCCATCCAAAACTAGCTACGATCACTTCTGAATCGTATTTGTTTCTCCGCTGCTCATTATAATCGTTTTCAGCTACCAGTCTGCAATTATTTTTCTTTTCATCTAGCCATTTTAGTCGTCAATTATCGAACACGCTTTTTATTTTTGTTCGATATCTGTTAGGCAACTAATCACTCCGAAACGGTTGACGGCTATGTTTTAGCGTTTTTAAGGCCTTAGAAGTGGTCGCATGTTTGATTGACCCCTTGGTCCCTCCACTATTGTACGCAGAATTTTTTGAAACTATTTTAAAGACCGAAAGTGTCGCCGGAAGTGCAGAATACATTGTCAAACGTATCAAGCATATGGATAAAGAGCAGTAATAACTATGAACATCAATATGCTTAAAAAGTATTCGAAATCAGTTGAGTGAGCTATAATCGCGGAAAATATTGACGCAAACCGGGCGCCGTCTAAATTTAAATCTTTCGTCGAAAATCAGCTTATTGGGAAATAATTGTTCCAAATACCTTTAGTCGATGGACGTAGGCTTATCTTATCAGCGAAACGTCGTCCTTGATAACTTTGATCGCAATTTCAAACATCAATACCGTTATGTCGCTTCTTCCTAAAAGTGACATGTACGCCAATGCGGGTTAATTATTTACAGGTAATATTATACTTTAGGTTATATACAGTGCTGTCTCAAAGAGTGTCTCAAAGAGTGTCACTTTTTCAGTTAGTGATTTTTGGAAAAAGTGACGCTCTTTGCTTTCTCCAAATTTTTATTGAAAACTTGTTTCTTATAATACAGAAGTTATCAGCCACAACTGAGCGTATTATTATTTGTAATGAACCTTCTAACGTGTGAAGTAAATTCATAAAATAATCTAGGGATGCGCAAAAGCCCTGCTTGTGGCAAATCAGGGTGAAGGTGTTATTAGTAGTGATTTCTAGATTTCATAAGATATTATCTGAATATCGAGAAAATGGACCGGTCCAGGTCTTTTTTAAGTCTTAATAAACGTACCAAATAAGCCCAAATAATTGAAAATTCAAGGAAAAGCTGAAATAAACATTTAACATACTTAAAACTAGATTTCGTCAAAAATTTTAGCGCTTGATAAGGTTGTAAATAATGAATATATATCGATGTATGGGTGATAGAGATTTGGCTTTCTCCGGATGAAGTAGTGACCAACAACCAATCGATCATACAGAAGTGGATTTAAAAAATGGGAATTCAGAAATTCAGGTGTTTAGAGCATGCGTCTCCTGACCTAGCTGACGAAGAAACATCAACCGAACTGAATTTACGAATAGAAATGTTATCAGTTCTACGTATTATAGGTATTGACCCATAAATACATACAGCAGGGGCTCCAGATTAAGCAGCAGCTCCGGCTCCAGCAACAACAGCGGCTACGGCTCCGGAACTGTCGGTAACCGTTATTCTAGATGGGAAACGAACAGCCATCCTTTTATACATCGAGGTATATTTGATTCTACAATTATTCCGACCTAAGGCGGGTATTTGTTTGTCATAAGTCTTACGCCGTCTTAACGGCGGGTCCAGATAAATACATTCTGCCTTATGATTCGACCATATTTGTTTTATACTCAATCATGCCACTTCTTTCCACTCATAATTGTACCGGATGGTAATTATATCCAGTCAGACAAAGTCAAGTCTGTTTCATTCAATATCTGGTTCGACTGATTAATATAAAAAATGTTTCATCCCACAATGAATTTGTTTACCCGGCACTTGTTCTAGTCACCCTACTGCATGTGTTTAAGTTGCTCCTTCTTAGATTATCCCGCAGATTAATAATACTAACTTATTCCTCCTTAGATAATTTATCGGGCTATTAATTCTGTGTGGCTTCTCCTTATTGGTTTTTGCCCAAACTAAAACTTCGGAGTTGTTACCGGTGACTATTGTATCCGTCGCAGACTAATGGTTTTGAGTTACGCCTTCCTAGACCAGTGCTGCTGAGTTACTCCCTCTTCCATAACTTTTTGGCATATTAGTTCTAATTGTCATTCCCAGAGATAAGTGTGATTCCTTCTTAGTATTATTCCGTACTCCCTACACCGTAGTTTCTCAGAATTGTTCTTTAATATTGTTCCTTCAAGTGTATCTTAGTTGTTCCCTCTTGCATTATCAATTAGCATGTTTCTGCTGAATTGTTCATTCTTAGGTTCGTTCTCATAGCACTGCTTCTAAGTAAGTACTGCTTCTAAGTACTACTTCGTTGTCGGCCAGCATATTGTTGATACGTTATTCCTCCTAAGACTACTTCTTCTAATTTTGTCCTTATTGATTGCTAGACTAGCATTTTTATTTTGTTCCTTTTAATTAGCTCTCACGTAATTACTGGTAGTTTGTTCTGCTTATCCGTTTCTCCCAGACTGGTGTTGAGTTATTCCTTCTGGAGTTGTTTCTCGTGTTATTACTTCCGAGTTGTGTCTCATTGTTTTATTCCTTATTCTATTCTAGACAAATTCTGGTAGGTTACCTTTCGGGCCAGTGTTATTAGGGACACCTGTTTATTAGTTAGTGAGGTTAGTTAGTGATGCTATTTTTCTAACTATAAGTTCTGAGCTTTTTCCTGTATTAACATTGCTCGTTATTAAGTGTTAGATGTCTCCCAGAAGGTGTTTCGGAATGAGTCCTTACCAGATTCCCACCAGCCGTTTGTTTGTATTTTGCTTTCCCTTTAATCTTTGCTGCTCATTTCCAGTTTCTATATAACATGCTGATGCCGCTTCTAATTCGTAAGCTCCAGTTATCTATAAGATTATATCAATTCCATTAGTGTTATTAGAGATATTTAGGTACACGGATATTCTGTTGCTCGATAATGCGGAATACATCAAGAGCAGTAGGTCACGAAAGGAAGCGTATGTACTTTTGCATATATTGGATTTTGTACCTGCGTTTCCTTTCATGATCTACCGTTGCTGATGTATTCCGCATCATCGAGCACCATCGTATCCGTTTATATGTTTATCGGTTTCCTCTTCTTCTCGTAAGCCTTCGAAGAAACCGAATCAGACATGGGATAGACTCCTTAAAATCGTATCTAAGTAACTTGCAATAGTTTAACGCATTGTATTCAGAACCTATTGTTTTGTTACACCATTATTTTTACTCCCATTGCAGATTTTACTTCTCAAACAGATATGTCCAACAGATTCATCTAGGGATTTGGCTAATTTCGTATTCACGGGTTGAATTTATTCGAAATTTAGTCAAGAGTTCAATTTCAAAAATTCATGATAATATAAAATGGTGTTAAACAATACCGATGAGATGGTTTGGGAAAAAGAATACAACTGCCAATTTTAACGTTCCCGTTGTATTTGGAAACACTTGACTTCTCTTGTTTGCATTTATAGATTTTGTAATAATTTTATACATAATTTATAATGTCGCTCAAATAGATGCGACCATATTAACCGCGGTAGAAAGAATAACCATTCCAGCCTTATAGATCTAGGACCTCAACGGTTAAATTACCATGTTGGCTTCGAAAGTACTCATTACAATTTATAAATAGCCGCGACATGAACGCTCACCATAAATGCATTTTTGATTTTAAAAAAATATGACCGTTATATATGTAGGTACAGGTGAAAACGCAGCAGAGGATGCATCGTTACTACCGAAAATTATTGTAACGTCGACAGCAATAAGATCAAAGAGTCATACCGAAGATAATACAAGACTGCGATCAAAACGTGCTGCTGGAAGGATAAGTGTTTACTTTTAGCTTATTGATTGAAAATAATACCCGCATGATCAAGTATTCGTAACGATACCCACCAACCTAATAATTACGGTAACCAACTGACTTTTTAAATGACGCGTAGTTTTCTGTAAAGCCGAAAATGGGTACCCTTTCCGCATAAGCTTGATGTAACCCACTATTACACTAACATAATCACTATGATGTAGTGGCAGTTAATTGGTATTACTGTACTGGCAGATTCCAAACTTAAACCATATTTTACAAGGTTCCGTATTGCTCCGAAGATAATTGTACATATCCTAGGGCATAACTAAATTCCGCTCATCCACCGCTTTGTATGATCGATAGTTAAAACTTCTTGAATGAGTCTCCAACAGTTATCCATATTTCCATCTACTCATGTTCTATATAGTTTCATTATAGACTACGTTAACTCCTGTACACCGTTTGAGTCTTTTCATACTCACCGAACAGTTTTTTGGGGTTTTCTCGAAAGTGAGCCCCCGGACCCCCCACGCCGCAACTTTTACGACAATTTTTGACCGGAAGTGATACCTAAAAACCGGAACTCCAAGGCGGTGTACCTAACAAATGACAATTGGAAAAGTTCCACTTTGTTATATTTATGACTCATATATCAACACGTTGACTAGTATTTCCAGATAAAATTCTATGGCGCAGACTTTGAGAAAACTCGCGACCCGAAATTACAACCGAAAGTGAACCTAAAAATTAAAAATCCGAAAATTTACGTCGAAAAATTGGTGATTAGTCATGAGCAAATTAGTGATTAGTCATGAGCTTATAAAGTTCAAAACGGTGCACAGGGGTTATGTTCCAAAAAAGGTGCACAGGGGTTAATACACAATCGTTTTTAATTCAATTATTAGTGGGAATTGGCGAAACCAAATGACCTAATACAAACTAACCAGCTACCACTAGCTATTATAATAGGTAGATAAGAACACATCGTGTCGGACTATTATAGTTACAGTCCCTTCTCATAAATCGGGACAAAATGTACAAATTGGGACTATTGTTCCCATTTTAAATTTTTGGAAAAATGCACAAATCGGGACAAATGCATAAATCGGGCTAAAAATTTCGGAGTAATTCTACATTTTTGAAAATATTTTTCTTATCTTGAAATAAGGGATGGGAAAGCATCTTACCCCAGATGAGAGAAATACAATAATGGTATACTGGGAGTCAACAATCGGGTGATTATTTTGATGCCACGACCATGAAATTTTGGAAAACTCCAAGGTGACGAAATGGGGACAAACCATAAATCGGGCCAAAAATTTGGCCTGTTTTCTGGGACACTTCGTGTCCCGATTTAAGGGAACGGACTGTATTAGTAAAATTATTATTTGTAACATCAAGGAGCCGATCATATTTAGCTGTAAAGTATTATAGCATAACAGAGTACAGTGGCGTCACAAAAAATGTCCGGTCGTATATTTTTTCTTGAGCCGTCTCACCGGAAAATCAATGATTAGTTTTAAGTAAAATGTTTACCATTAAAAAGTTAAACGTTGAACGTTAAAATGGTAATCATTTTATTAAAAACCATTCATTGATCTTCCGGTGAGACGGCTCCAGAGAAAATATACGACCGGGCAATGTTTGTGACGCCACTGTAGTTGATATATAAACCTGGATCAATTATGATACATTAGTTAACCAGTAGATACGAACCTGCCTCATTTGGCGATCGATGTCTCTCTTGCTCAGTTTTCTCTAAGACCATATAAGGTAATGTTTTGAATTTCCGCATGATTAAAGACTTATCGCTTGCCGATTTAATGGTATGCCTCTGTTTTAAATACAGATTTTAGTTTTAATAGAGTATTTTCCAAAATGTGCGTCGTACAAAGTGCTTTTTACCTTTAAATTCTATTTTCTCGTCCGAAAATTCTTCTGCACCGAATTCATGCTTTAACCAGTGGAGACCCCTTAGGGATCTTTGTCCCTTAACACCTCAATTACTCTCTTCTTTCGGAGATATCTGGAGAACGAATGGATGGATCTGCTTCAAATTTAAAAAGATTAGAGGGATTTCAAACACCCTTGATACAAAAATAGTCCCGATGAAAACCATTCAGTGTAACTAATTTGGCAGTCCAAAACTCTAATCACACCTTGTGTGGCTTTTTGTGACACTTACAAAATTATACTGCCATTATCTCAGCAGTCGGACCTCTATTTCCATCCATATTTTGTCAGTGTTTTGCTTTTGTATGATTCTCGTGGCA
>SCLF01647785.1:0-14365 GCA_004367975.1 Mesochordaeus erythrocephalus | reverse complement strand
GATTTTAAGGCTGCCCAATGAATGGGGCAAGTCCATAGAGGGTTAGTCTCAGCATGTTATTCAACGTGGCAATAATCGACAAGCTACTTTCTTTTATTCTATCAAGGTAAGAGTGGTGTTATCGTATTAGTTCCTTGGACTGCGGGCTTATAAAGACCGACGGCGACGACTGACTATAAAGGTTTGGCAAGGCGTTATACCCGCTAAAAAACTCCTCATTAAACATCAATGCCACCGTTCAAAATAAAATCTTGCAGTAGTTTATCGATCCTTATGTTCACTTTAAACACCGACACACTTTCACCATCGCGTTGTTCAAAATAGGCTGTTGCCTTGGCTTTGTCAGCCCCATTTTTTAGCGCATCAAAGCGGCCAAATTCATTTATATTAGTATCGCTGACAGGGCTGCTCATGATCGCGTTAAGTTGCTCGCTAAAGCTTGTGACGTCTTGCGCCAGTAAATCTATCAATGCCTTAACTTGGCTTTTTTTGGCGGTGTTTTGATAGTCGGTAATATAGTCTCGAAAGGTTCTTTTATCCTCTAGGCTAACGTCGCCTCGCTGTACATCACGCAGAAAAATCTCGGCGTATTTTTGTTCTTCTTGGGTAAGGCTGGCAAAGGTTTTATGTAATTCGTCTACGGTGTTTTGTATATCGTGTGCATCGGCACCGGAGGCTAGCGTTTTTAGGTATTTATCAAAGCGGCTGTTCATATAGTCGGCGTCGATTTTGCCGGTATCAATTTCGGTGAGGTGGCCTTCTATGTCAAAAGGCATGTCAGCTTCGCCACCTCCACCACTGCCTTCACCTGATAATTCTTTATAACGTAACGCCAACACCAAATACGTGTTTTCATCAAAACTAAGCGTACTGTCTTTATCCCAGTCAAAGCCCTGAATTTCTTAACTGCCTAAACAGCTTGGCAAATTGGTCTCGCTCAGCCGTGTCATCGGGCAGTTTTTCAAAGTGGTTAATACCTGCGCGGCGAAACAAATCGGCTATGTCGGCAAAGGCCTCGTTCATTTTTTTCAGGTTGCTGGCTAGCGGATCAGCAAACAAGCCTATTGGTTTATTGCCAGAATACAATTTAACCGCCGCATCAATATTGCGTTGCATGGTATGGGGATAACGGTAATAACGAACGGTGCCAAAGGGTTTATCGGGGCCAAACAAACGGTTGGTGCGCGAGAAGGCCTGAATCACATTTTCATAGGCCAGCACCTTGTCTAGATACAGGGTGTTGAGCCATTTAGAATCAAAGCCTGTGAGCATTTGGTCTACCACTATCAGCAGGTCGAGCTGTTGCGCTGGAGACCGGCTAATGCGTAGATAGGGCTTTTTATGAGCTAAGCGCGCCGCTAAATCTTTTTTAAATTTAGCGTGACTGGCCAAATCAAAGTGTTGCTCATAGCGCTGATTATAGTCGGCGATAATTTCCAGCAAACCGGCCTGTTTGAAGGCATTGTCTGCCGGGTCGCTACCCTCGTTTAGGTGTGGGTCAAACAAGGCGGTGATTTTAAGTTCAGGCTGGGCGGTTTTAAGGCGGCGATAATAATCAATGGCATCGGCAATACTGTGGGTGGCTAATAGCGCATGAAATTTATTGCCTTGGCTCAGTGCCAGCCAGCTATCCAGAATATCGGCAATTACTTGCTGTTTATGGCTATCGCCATATTGTGAGGAGGGGATCTCGTCCTCTATGCCTTTAATAGTCTTGCCCAAATCATCTTTAAAACCTGCCATCGGCACATCGTTCATGTAACGGTTAAAAATGGCTTTTTTGTTCGGATCGGCAAAGACGTCGCTTGTCGTAGTCGCTTTGGCTTTTAACAAAGCCACTTCGCGGCGCAGATCTTTGTCTTTAAAGGTGGGCATCATGTAGCGGTCAAAGCCCAGCACGTTTTTATCGCGTATGCCATCGGCAATGCTGTAGCGGTGTAGCTCATTGCCAAACACGCTGCTGGTAGTATTGAGCTTCTTCTGGTTTTCGTCTTGAATGGGGGTGCCGGTAAAGCCAAAAAATATCGCAGAGGGAAAGGTTTTTTTAATGATGATCAGCATATCACCAAAGGTAGAACGGTGCGCTTCATCGACAATAAACACCATGCGCTTAGCGTTAATCCGCGCAATATCATCACTTTGCAGTATGCCATCTTGCTCGTTGATATTGCTCATTTTTTGAATTGAGCTAACGATTAAGGTATTGGCAGGATCATCACTTTTTAATTTAGTGACTAACACATGGGTACTCTCAGTGGCTTGCACGTCTTGGTTGTCACCCGCAAAGCCTTGGTACTCTCTCAAAGACTGTACACCCAGCTCGATCCGATCCATCAAAAACACCACCTTATCGGCATTTTTGGATTGGGCAATCAACTGAGCCGATTTAAAGCTGGTCATGGTTTTGCCAGAGCCGGTGGTATGCCACACATAGCCGCCTAAATGCGCGTGTTGATCAAAACCCTCTGCGCCTTGCCAACGGGTTTTAGCGACTTTATCTGAAATGGCGTGGGCGGCGTAATACTGATAACTGCGCATGACTTTTAGCACCCCATCAGAGTTATCGGCCACGGTGTAAAAGCCAATCAACTGGTGCGCCATCGGGATCGAGAGCAAGGTCGAAGCAATATCCCGCCAATGATTCACCGGTTCGTTATTAAAATCAGCCCAGTTAAAAAAGTAATCCTTATTAAACTGACCGGCTTGCCCGGGGTTGGCAAAGTACAGGGTTTCACTCGGCGACATCGCCACAAACACCTGCACTAAGGCAAAGAGGCCGGTGAATACACTTTCATGGGTATATTTTTCGATTTGATTGGTGGCGTGACTCACGGGGATACCACTGCGTTTGAGCTCAATATGCAGCAATGGCATACCGTTAATCAGCAACATGACATCACCACGGCGGTCGTTCATTAATGTTGATTTTCTATTAAAGCGCGGCTGCTGCACGATTTGGTAACGGCTACTGCCGGCGGCAATGGCTTGGCGGTCGTATATCTCCAAGCTAATCTCTTTACCCAGGTGCAAGGTATCGGCAGGATTATCGCGGGTAATGTTGACGGTTTTGCCGTTAATAAAGCCATTGAGCTTTAACGGGGTTTTTAGCTCCGTTACCTGCTCAATGATCTGCTGCATTTCGCTCATGGTGAGCGGCACGTCATTGAGGCGATCAACCCCCGAATTATTGTTGAACAGGATCTCCGCCCAGTTTTGCAATAGCTCGGCTTCGCTGGGATTTTTAATCACCTGCGCTTCCCAGCCTTTATTGCTGAGTACCGCAATTAAGGCGGCTTCAAAATCGGCTTCTTTGTTAAATTCAGTCATGGGTTTCTGTCCATTGCGCTGACATCTATGAAGGCTCCATTAGACAAACATCGTTGATAACAGCGACTGCTTCACGTTATTGAGCTTAGTGAGCTGGCTTTGGTGCTTAACTACTAACATGTCAATTTTTTCTAACAAAGAGGAGGTTTTTTGTTGCTCCTCTAAAGAGCTTGGAATATTAATTTTTATCTTACTCATTACATTATTCATGAGTTTGGGGTTCCCAACATGTGAAACATGTTTCCAAGCAACTCTATTTAAGATTTCCGCCACTGCTTTATTTGAATAGCCAATCTCAGATAACAAAACTCCATTGACATTGGTGCTATAAAATTTACTACCTCTATAATTAACTGTCCCAGTATTAGCACCATCTGTAGTCCATGTAATTGCATTCTCAAATAAAAAAGCCTTATAAAATCCCATTAAGCCTCTATTTTTAGTTTGCGAAGAGTAAACAGGATAAGGTGCGTCTATTGATTGCTTTTCACTTGTTTCTGTTGCCGCCAATACATTTCCACGTGTTACTACGAATAATTCATTAATTTCCTTCTATTTTTTCGAGCAGGGCTTTTTTAACGTTTCGCAGCTTGTCGTGCTTTTGCTGATGCTGGGTGATCAGGGTGTCGAGCTGCCCAAAGAGTTGGCCGATTTTGGTTTGTTCTTGCTCGTCGGGTATTGCGATTTTTTGATTTTTGACAATATCCGAATTCAAATTAACTTGACTTCCCGGCTGCCCGTATTTGTGCCATTCATCCTCAAACATTTTTAACCACTGAAACATAAATTCAGTATCAAAGTTTGGTTGCTGGAAAATCAGAAAACCATCATGTACACCGGTGCTTACATAATTAACTACTGGCTTGCCAACACTGGCAGCAATGCTTAAAAGAAGATGTGGTTTATGAATAACTCGCGTTTTTTCTTCTCCAAGTTTGGAAATTCGTTGTGCCAACCTACGTATTCTTCCATCTTGTTCTGATACGTCTTTTATTCTTAACCATCCAACATGAGAATCTTTATCAAACCATTTAGGATCTTCAATTGGTCTAGGGCTTGCTCCACGAACTATGTCTGCTAAATGGCCTAAGTTGCTCTCCTCCCACGCCCCGCTAAACCCCTTAAACCGGATCGCGGGCGTTTTACTTATCGCGCTTCCCCCACTCATTGTGCATCCCCTTGGAGTAGGGATTTCAGCTCTGCCAAGCCTTGTTGGTCAAACGCGTTTCCGCTGAGTTCATCTAACATACTCGCTAGACTTTTCTCGGTGGTTTTAATGTCGCTCGCCACATCGGCATAGGTGTCGGCGTATTTGTCGGCGAGGGTTTGCAGTTTGTTGCTCAGTTCGGTGATTAAGGCCTTGGGCAGTTGCTTGAGTTCACCCAATAAAGGCGTGATCCATTTGCGCTCTAACAGGGCGTTGACTTGGCTCTCGCTTAGGGATTCGATGGTGGCCTTGGTTTTTAGATGCAGGGCGTCGCTGTCGGCTTTAACGGCTTTTTTCAGGGCTTTTTCTGCGCTGATTAAACGGTCGGCTTGAAGGATGGTGCGTTCATAGCGTTCGTCCTCGCTTGCTTCATCAAAAATACGGCCTGCTTTCACTTTTGAGTTTAATAACTTGGCTTGTTTAGCGACGGCGGCGTTGTTAAAGGCATCGCCACTGTCTTTGATGGTGTCCGCTTGTTTGTCTTCTTCACTGAGCGCATCTAACAGTGCTTCACACTCGCTTCTGATGTCTAATAAGCGGTTTTCTTTTTGCTGTAAGGCGTGCCGTTCGTTTTGTAGGTGATTGTGTTGCACCAGCTCAAAGGGCAACACATGACCTAGCCAGCCGTCTTGTACTGCGGTGTCTTTGCTGTTTTTCTTTTTGATGATGATATTCGGATCTACTTGACGACTGGCGGCAAAGCCTTCGGTTTGCAGGATTTCTAAATCTCGGTGCTGATGGTTTGCCAGTGGTTATCGAGCAGCTGGTAGGCGTGGTATTGGTCGATTAAGGCAATGGGCTGCAAGCGGCTAAACAATTCACGGCTGAGGGCTTGTTCTTGTTGGCTGATGTGTTGTTGTAGCGTATCTCTGCCCACGGCCAGCTGCGCATAGTGTGCATTGCTTGGCTTAAACAGGGTGTGTTGCAAGTCGGGCAGCGCTTGCCAGTAATCACTTAAGGCACCAATTTCACGTTGGGGTATGCCGCCGAGCATAGTGGCGTGTAAGTCCCAGATCTCACTGGCGTCAGATGAATCGACATAACGCGGAATATTCAAGTTGTAATCGTTATCGCGAATGCGTTGCTTGCTAACTAGGCGTGAATAATTGGGGCGGCTTTCGCGGGCGATGACGGTATCGGTCATGCGTTTAATGTCGGCGGCTTGTAGTTTATTGTTTTTGCCTTCTTTTTTAAAGTGTTTGCTGGCATCGACAATCAAGACCTCATTGCCGTCGCGCTGCCGGCGCAGCACCATAATAATGGTGGGGATGCCGGTGCCAAAAAAGATATTGGCTGGCAGACCGATAATGGCCTCGATGTGGTTGTTCTCGATGAGGTTTTTCCGAATTTTTCCTTCTTCACCACCACGAAACAACACCCCGTGGGGCAGTACAATAGTCATAATACCGTGGGGACGTAGGTGATATAGATCGTGCAGCAAAAAGGCGTAGTCGGCTTTGGTTTTGGGGGCGAGGCCAAAACGGGCGTAGCGTGGATCGGTGTCTTTATGTTCTGGATCCCATTGTTGTGAATACGGCGGATTAGAGACCACGGCATCCACGTATAAGGGATCGTAGGAACCGACGGGATCGTTGTCATCAAAAAACGGCCAATCTTCTTCTAGGGTGTCGCCATTACGGGTGACGATGTTATCAGGAATAATCCCGCGCATGATTAAGTTCATGCGGGTGAGGTTGTAAGTATTGGCTTTGAGCTCTTGGGCGTAGTATTTGATGTTATCTTCGTTATCGATATGTTTGGCAACGCTATTACCGATGTTAATCAATAAGGAGCCTGAGCCTGAGGTGGGGTCATAAATGCAAATGTTATCGCGATCTTTTAAATGATGCGCGGTGATTTCCGACATGATCAGTGAGACTTCATGGGGCGTGTAAAACTCACCGGCTTTTTTACCGGCGTTGGCGGCAAAGTGCTCAATGAGATATTCGTAAATATAACCCAGCACATCGTAGTCTTGCTTGCCATCCATGGGGATATCTTTAATCAGTTGTAGCAGGGTGCTAATGGCGTTGGTTTGTTTGGCGGCGCTCTCGCCCAATTTGCTCAAGCCGGTTTGCAGGGTGTTAAAAATGCCATCAAACAGTTTTTTGTGATTATCGCAAATTAAACGCTCAAAGGCCGATAAGGCATCACGCACATTGGAGACATCAAAGTCGCTGCCTTTAGCTAGCCATGTGCTAAAGAGGTTGTCGTAGCTGATGAAATAGCCAAGGTCTTTTTGAATGTAGGCCCATGTTTCTGGGTCGTCTTCATTGAGCTGTGTGATGTCGGCATCGCTCATGCCCTCTTTTTTGGCAAAGGCGAGTTGTTGGTCTGACAGGTATTTGTAAAAGATAAACCCCAGAATATAGTCTTTGTATTCGTTGGCTTCGATTTTAGACCGCATCTGATTAGCGGATTCCCAAATTTTGGCAGCGAGTTGTTGTTTGTTCAAAGTTTTATTCTTGGGGTTTGGTTATTTTTTGTGGGGGTTAACGCCCTGTTAACAGGTAAAAAATTGTTGGCTAAACTAAGCGGCGAAGGAGCAGAATCCAACTGTTTCTCCTTGTTTAACAGCTTATTATCCGTTTATTACGCCACTAATTAAAATTTTTAGAAATTCCATTTGATTGCAAGAGTGCTGACTTATTTTTGTGTGTTTATGACCAGAAACATCAAATTTATCAAAGACTATACTCCCTTGATACATCTGGTTTTTATCAGGATCCCAACCCATAGGATTAGAAAACTTTACCTGTAATGCACTTTTCTCATTTTGAGCATTAAAAGTGTCACCATCTTTGAAACTTAAGATAGATCCTTGAGTCCAGACCATATAAACCTTCTTATCTTTTTTTCGCTCTTCAAATTTGATATCAAGTGCTTCTCTGAAAGCATAAGGCACTTTAAAGTACCATTCATCATTATCGAGAGTTCCAACACTAAGTTTAGAGTCGAACTTTACTTTGGGTATTGTCGGTACTGTTCTTTTTATTTTTGGTGCCCACATGGATTCTAGTTGTTCTAAAATTTGCACTTTAAATTCCTTTTTTAATCTTTTATTACTTTTGCTACTAGCTTTTTTGAAGCCGCACGCTCTTTTTTGATTTGTGCGGCTTTGATATCTAATTCCCTAATTTGAATTAATGGCCGTTCAATGTCAGTGTCTGTTATCCAAGACTGTACTAACTCAACTTGTTCAAGGTTATCATTGGCTATCTCTTTCGTATTTCTATCAAGAATAGACACGCGATGTTTGCAGTATTTTCCAAATACTCCTGCCGGACAGGAACAACTTACAGGAAAATTAACATCACTTCTCTTCAAGAAAACAACAGAATAGCGAGCGAGGGCAGAATCCTGTACGTCAAATTTAATTTCTTCCATTATTTAAACGCCATTTTAAATTTTCACACTGTACGATTTAAACAGCTTATCGCACCCCAAAAGATCAAGAGCACTTTTTCCAGAACCTTATTTATTTTCGTTAAGCCGCTCCAATCAAGGTTCTACTTGATTAAATACTATTATTGTACACATCCATCGGTCTAGCGTCTGATGGAGTCGTTTGTGATGATAAAAGGTCATCTAATCGTTAACATCTTCTTTTAAAGCGTTGATAGAGTCGTATTCATCTAGGTCAATACGCTCACATTTAGCACTTCGCCAAAGACACTCTATGCAGATATTATCCGTCGCTCTGGCTTTACCATCCATTGAGATTGTAACCCCTTCTTTCTTTAGACGTGCGGTATGTAATTCACGGGTGTATTGACTGCCTTGCTCTGTATTAAATATCTCGGGCTTTCCATAGCGAGCTAAGGCATTATTGAGTATATCGATGACAAGGCCGCTGTCCAGGGTGTTGGCTATTTTATGGGAGAGTACGGCTTTTACATGCCAGTCAATAATCGCAGTCAAATAGACCATTCCTTCTTTATTTTAAGAGAGCTGATGTCGGTACTCGACACCTGATCGCTTTATTAATGTCTAGCCCACGGAGTTTGTAACTGTGCTTTTTATGCGATTTAACAAGGGCGGTTGTCTTCACTGGTTTTACCGCTAATACGGCGTGTAGCTTCCATTGTCTGCGGTAATTGGCTACGGTATTAAGGCCGATCTGAATATTTTCCTGTAAGAGCGGTGGGTGCACTTTAGCTGCACCGTAAATTGGGAACTCCTCAAAATGTCTGTTATCCGTCCTTTTATGTGAGCCCCGCGCTTGGCATTCACCTTTTTTTGAAGTAAAGACGGCTTCTATTGAGTCCTAATAACTGGCATTGAAGGCGGAGTGATAAATCGTTAAGCTTGGGCTCAATCATGTCTTTCTTTTCAGAGGAGGCCACGTTTTTTAGCTTTTTTTCAAGCCATTGCTTTTCAATGGTGACTTTCCCTACACGCTTCACTCACATCTCATTTTCTTCTTGGACTTGAGCCCAATCCTCCTTGTATTCTTTAACGGCTTTAGACGGCGCCATGGTAATGACGGTATTGTTTAAGCATGTCTTTTTCCAACTTTATAGGTTTTGAGGGGGGATAGTATTATCACTGACTCTTTCAGAAAGAGTGCGTTCATTTTTTAACAGCTCCAGCACGAGTTTACTCTTAAACTCAGCTGTCTATTTTGTTCGCCTTTCACTCACTTAATGACTCCAACTCTTCGTTCATTCTAAGGCTATTGAAATCAGTTTTCTGAATTTTTGGTCTGAATGCTTGGGGGGACGATAATGCAGGAAATAAAGACGTTGAGTAAAAATCATCACGCTGACTTCAGTGGCCAGCGTATTTTAATGACTTATTATTGTTCTTTATTAACTCGACGAATAATTTTAGAACCAAAGCCAAGCATAAAAAAGCTAATAAAAGCAGACACGAAAGAGATAAGCAAAGCGATATGGGGTTTTTGACAACGTGCCTGTTCATGAAAAAGTGAAAAATGGCCTTGGCAAAATTCGGTGGCTATGTGAGCTGATGAAAAGTACCAAGCAAGTCCCCATAAAGCGGCTGGGAACAATATCAGAGAGAGGATGACGAGGGTGAAGCCTGTTTTCATTTTTAGTCCTAAATTTTTTGACTAGTTTAGAGTGTCTGAGGTGTATTAATCAAGATTTAGAAGCAGAATAACCACAATAGTTTCACTATGGAAAAAATAATACTAATATCGGAATTTTTTTAAGGATGCAGTGTCATAAAGTTAGCAGTTCTGCTCTCCTCAGTAAGTGACCGGTTCTGTCAAGTAGTGTGAAATAGCAAGTAGTCTTGATTTAATTAGATTGACTTAAATTAAGTGTCGAAACAGAAAAGCCTCCGTTACTGGCGGCTTTTTTGTGAGTGATATTAAAGTTAAGGTTTATTGTTATTGATAAAATTCAACATAAAAACGTACAGTATTAGATGGCTGAATAGAATGCAGCATTGTGGGATCAACCACACCATATTGCTCAATAGATAAACGGATAGTTTCTTTTTCTGGTTCTAGTATGGTGTAATCGAGCCGCTTCTAAAATAACAATCTTTCCCAAAGGGATAAGGGGCGCTACCCTTATTCCTTTGGCAAAACAAGAAAAATACAACGGTCTTGCTTACTAGGAACAATTGAATTTTTTCAGTGTGACGTGCATGGAAAAACAGAAAAGGATAGGTAAACAGAGCATTATATAAGGGGAACGGCTCCTGACGTAGCCGATGCTGGCATCAAGAGCACAGAAGGGAAGCCTTGTTATATTGAGGATGTCAATAAATTTGTGTCACTGTTCATTATTCTTAACCTAAATGAAAGGTAACCATAATGAGCAGAACAATGAATCAAAAGAAACGCCAAGCACTGGCAGAAGAACTCGCCAAAGGTTTAAGAACCCCAGCATCTGAATGCCGTTAGTGCTCAACTTACGACACTAACGGTGGAAGCTGGGTTAAAGTCCGAGATGAATCATCTCCCCTTGTTAGAGGGTCACTTTTACTTGACCACGACATTATTGTTTTTCATTAGGCTTACAAAATAGGTTGGGGCATCAAATGTGACTGATACCCCAACACATACTTACTTAACTTGCTGAAAAATCAAATTCCCACAAACCTTGATGTTTCTGCAGTGTCACGGCCACTTCTGTTGCCGTAATGGGCATGACATAACGTGTCATGCCAGAAAAATTCTGGACGATATAGGTTTGGCCAACCAACGGTGGTGAGGCAATCATGAAATAGAAGCTTGGTTCATATTCAAAACTTATTGTCATATTGGAATCAACATTAGGCATGCTAACTACAGGCCTAGAGTTCACAAACCAGTTGCTATCAAACTGAATAAACGGATTGGTTTTATTAATAACACCACATTGTTGTGGTGTTAATTTGTCATGTGCCAATGAAGTTGGTGCCTGCTGTAATTTTGGCGAGAGTCCAGCTGGGCTCATAGCCTGAAATAGTTCCCCCGGCCTAATATCAACACTACCTGATTCAATTAGATTATCTGGTTTCTCACCAGAATTGGTAACATTAGTCGTAATATCAGCTTTATATTCAAATTGTTCAGTTGCACCAGCCGAACCAGTTAAAACTTGCCATGCGTGGATCCGGTAGTTTCTCTGTGGAGTTACTGGCTTTAGGAAAACCAATACAGTCTTTCCCTGCATATCCTCCACATCCATGCTTACATTAAAAGTCGTCATGTGTTTCTCCATCGTTTTTATACAGACTCAGATAATAATCGCATTTGCAAAGCGAGTCCGCTAAAGACCTTGCAAAAGGTGAACCCTTTTTTACCGTATTACTTACTCAATCATCCGTTTGTTACTGGGAGGTGAAAAATTGTATAGCCGTTCATCGTTATCACCATTAATTCGTTCACGAAAACTTATATTGACTGACGTTGCTGTTATTGGAGGGATATACCTTGTCGAATGTTTAATTGCCGAGGCACTGAAATATCTGTTTTTTGAATTTGGCTTCATTGGCATAAACCTTAATTCAGGCCCATAGGACTGGAACTGGGCAGAGCTTTTGGCGGCGACGTTCAAGGTGACACCAGCCAGTACACTCTCTTCCGCTGAGTCTCCCAAGTACCACTCGATATCTACGGTCTGTGGACCACGGGGTAAATAGGGAAACTGAACAATGATGTCTTTTGTTCCCGTACTTTTTCCTTCCGCCACTTGTATTCCATTGGGTACAGGAATAATCGTGTATTGGTAACCAGCACGAACTCTTGTCTTTTTACTTTGAATAGAATTCGTGAGTTTTTTTTCATTATCTTCGCTATTATTGAAAGAACTTTCTTCCGTAATCTCGGCTTTAATCGAAACGAAGAATTGATCACTGTAAAGAAATGTTTCATTAGCGCCTGATGAAGGATTAAGGTGCTGCCAAGGAGCATATTTAAAATTAGCAGTTGAGTCCCCCGCCTTATTTTGGCTCTCATTACACTTACGCACAGCTTGCTTATCATAAGCATTGGGCACAAAGACTAATGTTGAGAAATGTGCATTCTGTGGCTGTACGTCATTATTTAATTTGTAATCAATCAACATAATTAATATATATCCAAATGAATGAAGTTTTATTTTAGTATTTTTGTTTTCTATATAGACGTTATCCAAATTGTTAATGTGAACCAAGCCATTCATATTTATTTGGTTTTATGATTAAACGGACTAAGTCATATAAAAATATTCACATTTTCACAAACTCAAACGTCTTATTTTATGAATGTGTAAAAACCACTTAAATTAGGAGAATAAAATGCCATTTAAAAAAAACTTGTATTTAATGCTCAACGTATTTTTTATAGTTATATTCTGTCGCGTGGCTATGGCTGATAGAGGTTATGAAGGCTATCGAGTTGATGCTCTTACTGTTGAACCCGGGTATGACGGCGTTAAAGCGACGATTGACTATCAGGCAACAAGAGTGGGAGCCAGTGAGGCGGTTGCTTGGATTGGAATTGATAATGCTGGCGAAGGCGGTCTTAAATGGATCCAAGGCGGCTGGGTAGAAAAACACGGTGTCACTGATGCGTCAATTTATTGGGAATACCAGGATAAAAATGGTGTCTGGCAACTGGGAGATATAGCGACAGCACCCCGGGCAAGTGAAACCTACGAGATGTATAAGGAGGGTGAGTCGGTGAAATGGAAACATGGCGATACGGTATACAAGGAAATGGACTGGGATTTATTCAATACCGTCGAATTTAAAGACGCCTATTTCGGTACCGAAATGCAGAACACGCCTAGCGACTATACACCAGGCAAAGCAACAGCAAAAAACAGAATTACCAATACTGAGTTGCGCACTCGTGGCGTTTATCGGTCAGCTGTGTTGTCACATAAAGTTGATACCGCAACACAGGGAAATGTAGAGCTAGTTCCCGGTTCTCATTCAACAAGCCTGCAAACTTGGGACACTAGGGACAACGAATAAACACATTATTATAAAGGAGATATATTCAATGACAATTCACCAATACCCAAAGGCTATACGTCAATTAATCATTTTATTTTTAATGATTTTTTCCCAGCTAACGTTGGCTGCGGGAAGTTTTAATGCCAAAGGCCAGGTGGGAGCAATCACTTATAAACCCACTTTAATCAAACCACCAATCAGTATGGATCGTGCTGCAAATTACGCGGCCAATTACCTTGGCATCGCCAATACAATAAAACCCGATCAAACAGCGTTAGTACAGGTAACAGACAATGCCCCTTTCGATGGTGCGGGTTCCACAGTCAGTACTTGTTGGCTACTGCATTACACTAACGCGCTAGACGTTAGTAACACCACTATAAAAAGTGAAAAAAAATTGTCTATAAATGTTTTAATCTACACCGATGAAAGCCAAGGTTTTAATATACTGGCAGCATTCACAACATTAAAACAGGGTTTCTGGATCGAACGTCATACAGAAATGGACAAACGCAATACCTACGATGCAATTGAAACCGATGGCTGGACAATTTCAACAGCAGAACAGATCAAGACTGGCGCGAAGATTAACAATGTCATCTCTGCCAATTGGGAAAACACCGGGATTGATCCCGGAAAATCAGGACAGTGGTTATTACGACCACGTATCGTTTCTTTAGCGTTTCCTTATAATGCCAAGACCAACAAACCACTTTATCCTCGAAGTCTATATTGGACAGTACAGGTATTTGGGACACAAATAGCAGTATTGAGTGTACCGCCTTCGGCATCAAAAGATATCGTGCAAGATGATGATCCGCGCTATATGTCTGGATTAATCAGTCTGTATAGTGATCAAACATTAAAAGCAATCAGAGGACTTTATTTACCCTGATCCGCATGAGAATGAGCTGGGGTAAAAAGGACTATATTCACCACTGAGGGTACGGAGTAAATGAATAATATTATTGAAGCATTAATTATTCTTTCTCGGTGTCCTTTGTGTGCTCAGTGGTAATGATTTTTATTATGGTAGCAGACGCTCTTTGACTAAATTATGTAGTAAATCGTCAAAATCAACTGAAGATATTATTCAGTTCATCCAGCCCAAAGTTAATATTTGGGACTGTCCTAGTTAACCAGCCGAGTTCATCTTTAAGCCACTGACTCAACTGTTTTAATTGACGCGTTGGGTCTCTGTTGTTAAATCGCGATTCACATTCCTGCAAAAATAGATGGAAATGGGCTTTTGGAACACCGTTAAATTAACGCATATGACGGTTAGCTTGATTCCAAAAAATCTCAATGCCATGAATATGATGATGCTTGTTTGCAAAAAGTGTACGATGGCTAATGCGAGCGTGTTTAAACTCTGAGACATCCAGTGCGTTATAGCCTCCCTAGGTGTCAGTATAAACAAGGCTATCCGGC